>JAJKFY010000109.1:0-13223 GCA_021066465.1 Trichoderma asperelloides | reverse complement strand
GGTCATGCAGGCTGGCGTTGGTGGAGTGCAAGAGGCAGAGCTCATGTCGCCTTTTTTTTTTTTTTTTTTTTTTTTTTTTTTTTTTTTTTTTTTTTTTTGGTATAATTCAATTTAATACAGTCAATCATTGGGATGAAACGAAGGAAACCATGTCCGTTGCAAAAGTATATTTACGAAGTCAGAGTACATAATGCCTCCCTATTAATGAATAATAGTTGCAGCTTCGAGCAACGTAAACAACAGCTACGCCCCATATCGACACGTGAAAATATAACCCAACTGAGACATGCTGTTGGTAAATAGGAAGAAAGGAAAGGAAATAGCAAGAGTTCCTTGAGACTTGAATATCCCTCCAACGACAAAGCAAACAAATCGACGCTCTAGTTTTGGGTAAAGGCGCGAGTGAGGATGCGTTCGATGGCCGCAAACTCCAGCTTAGCCGCCTCGGCCAAGGTCAAATCGTCAAACTGGGGTCCCATGACATATCCAACCTCCGACCAAAAGTATCCCCAGTACATGTCTGTCTGTTCGGCCTGATGTTGGAGCTCGGCGCGCTCTCTGAGAGGCAGGGACAGAATATCCCGGCTAGATTGCTCACGAATCACCGCCACGTACCACTATAAAAGTTGAAAAGCACGCATCATCGTTAGCTCATCAAGAGAAGAAACGGGGGAGGGGGGGGGAGAAAGATTGCTCAAGGCGTAATGACCAAAACTCACCTCAACAAGATCAAGAGGGAAGCCAGGCTTCGGGCCAATAGCATACTGGTGGCGCCAGCTGTTCGAGAAGCGCGGCAGCTGGTAGTATTCCATGTCCAGCGCCTGCATGTTGGTCATCCAAGCAATGCCATCCTTCATGCATGGTGTAAATGCAGGGCAAAACATGGCCGCTGAAACAAGGCGACGCAGGAGGAGAGGCGTCAAGTGGCTGGTATCCTCTTGGAAGAGGATGCTTCGAGTGAGCTGGCGGATAAGCGAAAGTGTAGCCTGGTAGATTGCCTCTCTTTCCTTGATCGTGATGCAATCCGTGCGAAACCAGGGAAACTTCTTGATAGTGCTGATCATGCACTCGTAGGGGCGCTGTGGGCAGTCTCGAGAGAAAGGCGACTTTGGTTATTCCACGCACGTTAGTAATTCAAGCAGATAAGAAAGCTGGGAAAAATAGATGCGATATTGTAAGGAGAATCAAGGGGGGAAAGGATTGTAGGATAACGCAAAGTTGCGGTTACGTACTCGATGAGGTACCTCGACGTGTTTGACAAGCATGACCATCTCTTCCTCCGAGATGAAGCCTTTAAAATTGTCCCACGGCTGGTTATGCTTGTAGGGGAGAATCTCAGGGACTGCGCCATACCAAAAGACGCCACGTGCAATGGGGAAGAGATCCTTCATGAGATGGCCCTGAGAAGTCACCTCCACGTCGATGGCGCGATCTCCCAGACGGGCAAATCGGCCGGAGGCGACATTAAGACGGTGTCGCTCCACAGCTCTCATGGCATCTTCAAGCGAGACAAACTCGACGTAGGCGTCCATTGTCTTGCTGGTCACCTTGTCCATAATGATGTGCACGCCCTCGTCAGAGTCATTCAAGATTTTGGAGTTGCGACCGAGAAAGGCAATGACTTCAGCGCGAGTCGTGGCAAACGGAATCTAGATAGCAGCATTAGCAAGGAAGCTTTGTTGTGTCATCAAGAGAAAAGTTAAGAGGTGCGAAAAGAGAGCATAGGAAGGGGAGGGGGGAGGGGGAGGGGGGAGGAAGGCCATAGTCAGTCACAACGCACGTTCTTCAGCTTGATGATGCCCCAGTTCATGGGCTTTGCCATCCTAGCCGACTCAACAAAGGGAAAGTTGGAAGGGTCCATGGCTTCAGCCAGACTTGGCAGTCCAGTAGGGGTGTTGGTCAACAGCACAAGCTTGTTCGACTCCTGTACCTCTCTCAGCGGAGCAGTGTTGACACGATCAAGCGGAATCTCCGAAAGTCCGGTTGTGTCGTTGAGACGCACGCCAAATGGACGCACAATCTGACGCACAAGCTGGGCTTCGATATTCCGATGTTCATTGTCAGCAGGGGGGACGACCGCTGCTCCTAAATCAAACCTAGGAGGAGGCTGCATCATGACAGGGCTAACGCCAGCACGGCCTGCAGTTCGTGGTGCGTAGTTGCGCGGCTCGCTGGCCGCGGTCGTGACGCCTGGACTGAAGTAACCGCGTCCAAACACGCCATGGCGGCGATGAGTTGGAGTAGAATCAGCAGGTTCGTCGCTTCCCTCACTAGATCTAAGTGAGTTGAGAGATTGGCTATGCGGGATCAGCTGCGGCCGACGATATCCAAGAACAGACTGGGATGACTCAGGACTAAACTCATAGGCAGAACCGGCCTGGCTCTCAGCAGTGGCGAGAGAGTCGCTAGTCAGCGGCTGAACGGTCGAGGTACCAGACTCATCGTTCCCCTCGCTAGATCGAAGAGAGTTGAGAGAATGGCTATGCGGAATCTGTGGCGAGATTTGGGGCAGAACCCGCTGTGGTGGTTGAGTGAACCCATAAGGAGTATAAATCGGCGAAGGGCCAAACTCAAAAGTAGCTTGGGCCTGTCTCTCAGCGGCAGCGACAGACTCATTAGCAAGAAACGTGGCACGATCAATGCGATTGCCGTCGCCTACTTCGCCTGGTCGAAGAAAATGTGGTGGACGAGTGAAGCCATAGGGAGTGTAAACCGGCGAAGGGCCAAACTCAAAGGTGGCAGCGGCTTGTTCCTCAACAAAAGCAACAGGATCTCTGGTCAAGTCGTCGGGCGGAGCCTGAGAGTCAAGGTATCTAGGATAACGAGTATTGGGAGGGTTCTCTCTCGCTACAGGTTCCGACCCGTCGTGCGAATAGTGCACCGACTCTTGAGATCCGTCGAGGCTTCCATTGTCTGATTTACCTTCCTAAGGCAAGCCCGCAGTGGTTCCCTCGTTGCGGCTAGGAGTATGAGCCAGGGCAAATGAGACAAGGTCAATGCCCGCTTGGCTTTGATCTTGAGGGGGGATTTGAAAATTATAGCTCGATTGATATCCAGACGGAGCCGGAACTCCAAGAGCCGGAGAGGGCTCGAAAGGAAGAGTGGGTACGTTGGGCTCAAACCGAAAAGGTACAGCACTTCCACCCATGGCTGGAATATAATTGCCGCTCACGTTGGACAAATGATTTTCAATCCCAGTTGCAGGAGGATTCTCAGCCGCAAAGGAGGGAGAGCTATCATTGAGGCCAGACCACTATTGAGTTGATTAGTATAATTCATGTCAAGAGCCAAAGGAGTGTCTGGGGTCGGTATAAAGTTGAGGAAACGAGACAGAAACCACTTACCCCAGCGGGCATGGAGGGGACCCAGGCATTAGCAGATGGGTTAAATGAGCTATTCTGAACAAGTTTTGCACGGTGCAAGTCAGTGCCAGCGTCGCTATGAACATACGGAGACGAATCAGAGGCATTTGGGCTCTGGGCGGTATCAGAATGATTGCCACTGTTTGAGCTCTCAGGGATAGTGGAAAGGCGACTGGCAGAGTGGCTCGAAGTGAGCTGGGCGCGCTGTCTGCCTTTGAGAGGTGTTGACTGAGTTGCCGCAGACGCAGGCTCTATGAAAGGTGCTTCACCGAAGCTCAAGTCGCGAGCTCTCTCACGACGCGAAGCCATGTTGACGCGTTGAGCTAAAAAAAAAAAAAAAAAAATTAGCAAGACTCGGGTATTTTGGATGAAGGGAGGGCACAAGAGGGAGAGGGGAGACCAAGTAATTAGATGGAAATGTTTTCTTAATGATGAGGTGGGATGTGAGTGAAGATGTGTGGCCGGAGCGAAGAAAGATGTTTGGAAACTCTACATATCAGGTAAAGATCACGAGCTAAAGAACAGCAACCGTGCAACTCATGAAGAAATGAGGCTGAGACTCAACATAGCAGACCCAATTACCTTTGTAAAACAGACCTTTTATCTTTAGTTTAGAGCGTTTGGAGTTGGAACGAGTTGGAAGTGCTTGATGGTGCTTGGCGACGCTTGATGGTGATGTTATGCAACCAAAAGTGGCGATAGCGAGGTGAGAGGAAGAAACAGTTGGGGAGAGAAGAGAAGGAGGAAGAAAGAGGGAGAAGAGAGAAAACGGGGTGCTGAAAATTTTCTCGCGTCTTGCTTGCACGAAGCAACGCGTAAGTGATAACGGGGAAGAGGAGCGTGACGGGCGGCGAGGTTCGCGTTTGTTGCCAGCTGCTGGGGCTGCCAGCTGCTAAAGATGAGGCTGGGGCTGAGACGGCCGGGACCGGTGACAGTGTGGTTGTCAGACTGACAGATTGTCTTGCCAATCGTCACAAGCAGCTCGATGACCAGGTCAACGGCTGTCGACGCTCTACGGGAAGAGGCAAGGCGAAAAGCCAAGAGGGAGCGCGGTTTCAGTTCGCAGCGGAAGCACTGTCGAGATAAGTGAGGAAAACACAAGGGCTGTGGTGGATATAAGTTTTTGAACTCAATGATGTTGAGGAACGACGCTGAGGAATGAAGATGATCCTTGCAGCCATTAATGCCTCGTGCACCTGTAACAGCTGCATCATTGACGCCCAGTTGTCGTTCTGTGCTCCATCCGATGTAGCTGTTCCGAGACTCAACTCGTAAAGAGGGTTCACAATCGATGCAGCTAGCAGTACCAGGGACAACTTTGACACGCTTGAAGCTCCAGCTAACCGTACTCCTCGCCGGAGAGCCCGGACGAAACTAGCTGTCAACAACTGGGCAGGGTATCCGACTGCCATATTCCTCCCCCAGTCTCTCCATCGCGACATGCAAAAGCATAAAGCCTCTCATTTAAGCGTAAGCTTGTAGCAAGTAAATTTGGACAATGATTACGATAATTTTTCATTAGCTCTCAATTGTTTATACCTATATTTGGCGCCCCTTGTCCCCCATCTCATGGATACATGTTTATCGCAATTTTAATCAAACTACAAGGCGTTGGTTAAAGTAATCCTGCCATAAAGAGGGGGGCGAGAAAGAAAGCACTCACAGGTGTCAGGAAAGACTCGGCGACGAATCGTGCTCGGGCGTTAAGCTGCAAAGATGGTAGATTACATGTTAGTCCAAATCTCAGCCAGTGTATAGCAGGAGCGTATAGGTGACGCACGAAGAGCTTCATCTCGGAAATCTCCTTGTCAACCTCCTCCTGGAACTCAATGATAAAGTCGACAAGCTTGTGCTTCAACATCTCTTCGGTGTGGAAGTTTGTTATCAGGAAGGAAATGTCATAGCCCTGTGTCGGGATCCCAGATTAGCACATGGATTGGATTCTTGCCAGGTCGACCTCGCTCGCGCAAAATCTTTTGTCCAGCCAACTACTCACGGGAATGGGTTTTCTCCGCAGAATGAAGAATGATTCCGCTCCTATAATCCAGCTGTCAGATCGTGGTATCCTGTCAGGGCGGGACGTGGCGGGCACCGACTCATTTCAAGGAATCGGGTAAACTTGTGGACGAGCAGGTTCTCAATCTCATCGGCCTGCTTGATCTTGATGCTGATGCGGACGGAGTTGATGCTCGGCTCGATCAAGACTCGCTCGTTCTCGTTACGGGCAATGGTCAGGGGCGTGAGCAGCACCTCGGGCGACGTCTGAGCTTCGATCTCGGGGACATTGTGGCGCTCAGTGGTCTGGGAGGCAAAGTTGGAGAGCGTCAGGGCGGCAATCAAGCTGCTTCGTACGCATTGCAGGTACGGCCGCAGTGATTGAGACTAGATGGCAGCATCGTCAGGTCAGTTGGTCGGTTCCAGGCCCAGCGGTCAGCTTCGGTGCTTTGGGGGGGGCAGCTGCTGCTTCTCAGGGGGGGATTTGCAGGTAGACGGAGAAGCAGAAGCGGAAGAAGCTTCGGTGAAGCAGAGATCTGTGTCGGGCCAAAACGTACCATGACTGCTGCTGGAGCTGCTGCTGCTGCTGCGGTGGTTTGTCGTGGTGGTGGTTGGAGCCTCGATTCGGTACTTCGTTACGTGGACGGGATACGCGGGGCTCGATGTCACAGCTCCGAGCCTCCTTTGGGGCGGGAAGGTGGGGCAGCCAGCTTGACGGAGTAAGTAAGTACGTACCTCCATTGTGTGCAGATTAGTAGGTAGGGAGTACGTACCTTAGCAACATAGCAGCGAGTGGCAGTGGTGACGTTATCGTAATCGGGACAATCACGTGATGAATACACTGAGCATCAGGGTCAGAAAAGATGGCAGCTACCTTAGGTACTACTAACTTACAAATTGAAGGTACCTATTCTACATCTCAATATTGCAGAAGTACCTAGGTACTTAGGTAAGTCCTATAGGTACTTAAATAGTATCAGTTATTCATTATATAATTGATTCATGTTGTCCTAACCACGGCAATACAACACCGTCTCTTGCATATTCGTTCGCAGAGAGACGCCGGCCGTCCGTCCAAGCGCTGCTATTGGCGGTAGCTCCTGGTTATATAACTTTAGCACTAGTGAGAAGGTTTTCGGAAACTGTGGTTTATCCGCTCGCTAAGCCTCTAGTATGTGATTTAATCAGATTGTGATGGCGAGCTTCAACCAACCGCATGTGAGCACCGGCCGGGTCCCGCCAGGCCATGGCCGGTTGGCGAGCGTTGACTGGCCCTTTGCCAAGAAGAGCACATGTGCGAGTCCTGAAAACAAGGGACCTGAATTCGTATAGGTATAAACAAGGTTTACAAGTCCGCAGTAGGTACCTGTCGGTTAGGCTTCTGGGGCAGGGCCGGGTACTGTCGACGGCGTCTATAGTCGTACGATGTAACTGTGCCTGGCCGGGCCTTGGTACCCGTCACTACCTTTAGTACATGTAAGGTACGGCAATGTGCTTCCGTCTTTCGTCTCGACGACCCGGGAATTAGTCATTAATTGCTCATGTCGGAGATCGAGCTCCAAAGTCGAGGAGCTTCAGCAAGCTCGGCCTTTGCGACAGGTCCTCGTGCAAAACTATTTCAAGAAGAAGGCCATCGCCATAGGAGGGCGTTTCATTTTCCACCCCTCCTTATCCCATAAAGACTGGGTTCGGGTATCTACCTACTACTACTACTACTACTACTACTACCTAAAACAACCATCTGTGCTGCTCCATACCCATAGTTTCACATCTATCCACCTCTTTTCCAGCTGCTATTCGTGCTTATCATCTCGCCATCTCTCGGGATTGCAACCCTGGCAGGCTTACCTACATAATTCCTACTGCAACCAGACCTGCCGCAGCTCTTTAGGCTCCCGCCTGCTACTACGCAATTGCCGGAGTCTTTCCCCGTGCCTCGTCTCACTTTCTCTCTTCTTTCATCTCTCTCTCTCCATCTCTGCATCTCTCGTCCGTTACCGCTGTTTGTTGTCTCTGCACTTGATTCTATCCAAACCATCCCGCCCATCATGTCCGCCCCCGAGAAGAATGAGGCTGAAACGCCCCTCGCCCAATTCACGGCCCGCCTCGCCGACATCAAGAAGGAATCAGGCCACACCGAGATGTGGGGGGTTGAGCTCTCTGACGACGCCGGCCATGCGCCGACTCAGGTCATCCTCCAGAAGTTCCTGCGAGCCAACAATGGCGACCTGGCCGGCGCTGAGAAGCAGCTGACCGACGCCCTCGTCTGGAGAAAAGAGGTGAACCCGTCGGCTCTGGTGACTCAAGCTTTTGACAAGAAGAAGTTCCACAACCTCGGCTTCGTTTCCAACTTTACGGATGATACTGGCAAGAAGGTCATCATCACCTGGCACATCTACGGTGCCATCAAGGACAACAACTCTACCTTTGGCGACGTTGATGAGTGAGTACCTATCCATTGTATTAAAAAGGAAAAAAAGAAAAAGAAAAAGAAAAATAGCATAGCATCACTTCAAGTTATTCTAACCAGCTATACGCGCCATGTAGGTTCATCAGATGGCGTGCGGCCCTCATGGAGCTGGGCGTGCAGCAGCTCAATCTCAATGATATCAAGGAGCCCCTCCCGGAAGATGGCTCCGACCCTTACCAGTTGATCCAGGTCCACGACTACAAGTCGGTCAGCTTCTTCCGCATGGACCCTGTCGTCAAGGCTGCTACCCAAAAGACCATTGCCGTCTTTGCCACGGGCTACCCAGAGCTGCTCTATCACAAGTACTTTGTGAATGTTCCCGCCATCATGGGCTGGATGTTTGCCGCCATGAAATTTGTCCTCTCGGCTGCCACCTTGAAGAAGATGCACCCCATGGCCTCTGGCACCTCTTTGGTCAATGAGCTGCCAGCCCTCGCCACTTCTCTGGCCCCAGAGTATGGAGGCACTGGCCGGCCTGTCCAAGAATCATTGGCATTGGCGATGGCTGATGTGCCCGAGGAGGCCAAAGAGGAAGATGCCCCTGCTGAGGCGGAGAGCAAGCCTGAGGGAGACAAGCAGGAGGCTTAGGCGAAAGAGGCTGGGGCTGGGGCTGGGGCCTCGCACCAGGATGCAGAGGCGGCAGACACTGCTTAGATGAGGGGGGAAGGCTACTTTTGAGAAAGCAGTCTAAGGCTTTTCCCTAGCTGAATTGCCGCTCATATCCGCACTGCATCTTGTGAGAAGAGGAAGAGGAAGAGGAGGAGGAGGAGGAGTGCATGCTTTGCTTTGTTTTGTCTTGTCTTGTCTTGTCCTGTTCTGTTTTGTTCTGTTTTGATGCTGTTCGTATCTTTACGAGCGCGGGCCTTCAACCTGCTAGCCAGCCATGCCCCATTTATGCTCGTAATACCCCAATATTTTGGCATGCACTCAACTATTGTGCATTAGATTCCCATTTTTGGCAGTTGGCTATTGACGGGGTGCAACGTCTGCCAGAGACGTGGATTAAACTATGTGTTTGATATTGGTAGTTATGTAGTACCAATTCCTCCAATGGTCACTCTCGTTAGGTACTTGAAATGCTTCTTTACTGTATTGTATCTGACTCTGGCATTTGAGACCAGCTTGGCCGTGATATTTCAAGTGATGCTTTCCGTACACGCCTGTTTCCGTGCCTCAAGCCACTCTTACTAGGTAGCGCCTATTCTTCTGGTATTGAAGAACATAATCACTCTATAAGTTTGCGAGATCAGTTTCACATCTTACTTGGATGCTAGGAATTCATTCCACGTTCTTTACGCGCCAATAACGAGCAGTTCGCCTCCAGGTCTCTAGGCCATGTAGCCACGCCGCCAATTTGCCACATGTATCAGCAAATGGTACCTTGGAATTCGCAGCTTTATAAAAAAAATTGCCATGGGATGGTAACACAGTCAATTTTACAGCCCTGGTAATTTTTGTCTCTAGTGCCAAAGATCCTAGCAGGCGAGTGATTATTTTTTTTCATGATAGTGCTGTGGCGTTCTCGTTCACCGCAACATATCAACTCACCTACAAAAGCAAGAGTGCGACTGTTTTAGAGGCAAAATACATCCCTGCCGTCGTGGTAAATCGTAAAATGTTCGGTTGGAGTCTTTGCTTCCATGTTCCGGCATTTTCATTAGTTGGCTAGGCCGAGCATTGAAAATTGCGTCAGCCTCTATCGTGATTGTGGTATCGCCAAATGGGAAATAGAGCTGGGATGAGGAGGACAGAGACATTTTGACTCAGGCTGAGGCTGGAAACCCTGCAGCCGGTGAGCGCTATGCGAATACGCCTGCGGATCAGATGATGCTATCGTTGCCGTTCTGCTGCAGTTTTTTTTTTTTATCTTTCTCTACTCGCTGTCGTCGTCGTCAATAGTATCCGTGAGGTTGAGCGAGTGTTTCGTTATATGAGAAGACGGTATTTTGTAGATTGAGAGAGCATGAAACAGTCAACGGCAGCCAATAAAGCCCGGCAATGAGTTATCACCAGATGATTGATCGGCGATAGCACAAGTAGGAGAGGTTGTAACATTTTAATTCTATAGGAGACGCAAATCACACCCTACCACAGGCACGGCAACCTCAAATGTTGGGGGGCACATCACATATCATCCAATTCTATTGCTAGCCTTGCCGTCATTTTATTTTATTGTGTCATGTGTTTTCTTTTTTTTTTCGGCCGTACTTGATTCACTGGCGCCTTCATGATACATTCATAGTTGCATCGGCTGGGATAAGGCTATTTCCCCCAACGCAGGGAGACAAGGAGGCATTATAATAGGCTCGTCAACAGGTGCGGAGTAAGAAACAAGGCAAGGCAATACCAAGCGAGGCGAGGTCGGAGATCTCTCCAGCTACTCAAGGGAGGAAATCAGGAGAGGACTCTGAAGCTTTTTTTTTTTTTTTTTTTGTGGTAGTTTTCTACTGGGATGCAAATATTGGCCGAAACCAGTACTTAGTATTTAGCTCGAACGCCTCTCACACTCATTTTTCAGCCGCTTGCCAACTTTCTTTTTTTTTACTCTCTCCTCTCTCTCTCTGCGTGTGCTCAGGTGGCTGTCGCGTTTAATTTTCCCCTCTGCATCTCGGGAGAGAGGTTCTAGACACTTCTTTTTGACACACACTTCTCACGGCAATCTTGGATACAGTCTGGGCAGAGTCAGATATATATCAAGCAGGTTCGTTCGGCCGCAGCAAAAGAAGGACTCGCTGTGGTCTAGAAGAAACGAGAGCTGAGCTGTTTCTTTCAAAAAATTCTCTTTGGGGAGACTGCCAAACATATTGTGCGTAAGTGGCAGAAGAAACCACACATACCCACGCCCCGGGATAATCAAGCAACGGAACGAGACTAGAGACTCAAGAGGATAAATATTGGCCTGCTTACGCAATAGTCTCTCCTCATCTTGTCCAGTCCTCGACTCTGCATTCACACTCACGCAAGTGACTGACGATCTCCTCCTCCAGCTCTGGCGGTTTCACTGCCTCTGCCTCTGCCGAGTACCCCTCGCCGGCTCCCAGCACCTTCAGCTTGGGATTTGTTTGTCTCATTGCTTTTTGGCCACCGTCTGTGGCTCCCTCCACCGGTCCCAACCACCCCTGGAGCCCGGCAAAAGGCCTTGGCTATTTTCGTTGATAGTTAAAAAAAAAGTGGCTGCTCGTCGCTCACCTTCACTTTCAGGACCCCCAGTGTCTTGTCTGAGAGTGCCATTCATCACTTGCACGACGCACAAAAGCACTCACTCACTCTCAAGGTTGAAAAGGTTGAGGAGAACAAAGATTGTTCTATTCTCCAAATAGCTCTCGACTCTGACTCGCCATCTCGCTCACGCTTATTTCGAGGCGGGCAGATCCATCCACGCGCAATATAAGCGCGCACGTTCACTTGACACACACATGTTCAGACATCCACAATAATCTCCATCCGTCAAGCATCCTCCGCGTTTGATATACACAGCAGACGGGGTGTAAGAGGGAACAGTCTATATCAACTACTGTCCCTTTTTATTGAAATAAAAAAGAAGAAAGAGAAGAGAGACAAGAAAGAGAGACAAGAACAAAACAAGGCCGTGGTCACTGCTACTGCTGCTCAGTTCATAGCTTACAGCTCGTTTCCTATCACTGGCCTGCAAAAGGAGCTGTTTATAATCCCGTGGCCTGCCCTTCGTCCTAACCGCCTATCCGCCTTGCTTATCTGCTAGTCCACGCGCGCACCCGCGTTTTTCTGTCAACTTTGCCGACTAACATCGACGTCGAACCTTTTCCCTTCTTCATTCTTCCCAGCCAGCAGCCCGGCTACTTTAGCTCAGCCTCGCTGTTCCGCCTCCGCAACCTTGATTGTTGTTGTTCTTTTTATTCTTTTTGCTTTCTCCTCTTTTGATTGGTTCCCCAGCATCTATTCCTTTCCTTGTTTCCTTCATTCCTCACGGACATATTCAGACGCACCGCATATCCCCTCTCTTTCTACTCCTTTTTTTTTTTACCTGCTCGACTTGTTACTCTGAGTTTTGCTTGCTAGCTGGCTTGCGTGCTTGTTTCTCCTCCTCTCCCACTCACAATCCGTCGACAATCGGTGTGCGTATGCGGGTGCACATGTCGCCATAAGCCTCGAGAGAAAAAAAGAAGCGCACATCTCCCAGCCATGGCCTCGTTGTCGCTGTTTGTGGAAAGCAGCAGCAGCCTGGCTTCTTCGGCCGACGAATCGTCCAACCTCGCGTCGTCCAGCTCGACTCCCCCCACGACCGTCACCGACAGCGACTCCCTGCACTCGGACACGCCCAAACACGATGTCATCGCCGTGATTGACGACTCAACCGTCGTCGCCATCGCTCCGCCGCCGCTGCCCGCCGCTGAAGTGCCGTCGCCGCGACGGCCGCAAAGGGCACGTGCCAGCCTGCCCGTCTACAATCTCGCAAAGCTCAGCGGCACGGCCGCGCATGGAAAGAGGAGGGCCAAGGGCGACATCGTGGCCGACCGCCGCAGACGTCGCACCATTGCCGGCACCACGCTGGCTGCTGGCGACGCCGACGTCGGGGCCGCGCTGGACACAAGCATTGACGCGTTGGGCCTCGCCGCTGCGAAGAAGACGCCGCGCGCGCAGCGCCTGGCGCGACCCTCGCCGCGCTCGCTGCGATCCGTGGCGCGTCTCGGCGGTCCAACTGGCGGTGATGCCGCCGACTTGCCCGTCTCGTCCGCCGCCACCAAACTCGCCGCCATTGTCACCAAGCGAGGGCGCAAGCCCGTCGGCAAAACGGGCGTCAAGATGTCCCGCGAGCTGCGCCGCCTGCAGGACACCAAGGAGTTCAGCCACATCGACGACCGGCCCGTCGTCCACAGCGTCTGGTCCAATGGCAAATACATCGACCCCAACCAGCCCGTTGAGCGCCGGCGGCCGCGCAAGAATGCGAAGGTAGACAAGTCTGAGATCGAGGTCAAGCAGGAGGAGCCGGAAGAGCCTGCGCCCCAGGTCAAGAAGCCCCGAGTCAAAAAGTACATGGACCACGGCCTCTATTCCGGCCAGGACGTGCCCAAGGACATGGTCCGAGGACTGACGGCGGCCGAGAAGAAGCAGCTGGCGCAACTGCCCGAGCTGAGGCCCCGCAAAGAGAACAAAGTCATGCCTGCGCCCATCTTTGGCGGCTTCCGTACCCTGCTGGCTGGCCGCGACTTCAAGCTGCCATTCCACGTGTGCAACCCGCTACCACCAGGCCAACCCAAGCCCGACGAGTGGAAGAAGATGACCAAGAGTACGTGTTCGAATCTTGTATTGCTTGCTTATTTATATATATATTTATATATATATTTATATATATATATATATATATTTATATATATATATATATATATTTATATATATATATATATATATTTATATAT
>JAJKFY010000108.1:0-13875 GCA_021066465.1 Trichoderma asperelloides | reverse complement strand
AGTAATTTAATAATCTATAAATAAATTATTAATTTTATAAAATAATCTATAATAAATTATTAAAATTTATAAATAATTTAGCTTAATTAACTAAATATATAAGTTTATTTTTTATATTTATTTAAATAACTTAAATAGCTAATTATTACCTATAAAATTAAAATTAAAATATACTTTTAACTTTTACCTACTAATAACTTTTATTATAATATTATTTACTTTTAAGTTTTTTAACCTATTTACTAATATAAACCTAAAGAACTTATTCTAGGTTTATCCTTTAGGAATCTACCCTATATTAACTATCTAGTATATAGTTTATTACAGGTATTTAATAATTAAGGGTTATTTAAGGTAAAGTAAAATAAAAGTATTTAATAATTAAAGGTTTACTAAAATAATATAAATAAAGTACTTAAGATAACTAAGGGTTATTTAAAATAAAGTAAAATAAAAGTATATAAGGTTAAGTAAGGTTTACTAAAATAATAGAAATAAAATATTTAAGGTAACTAGGGTTATTTAAGATAAAGGAGAATAAAGGTATTTAATAACTAAGGGTTATTTAAGGTAAAGTAAAATAAAAATATTTAATAATTAAGAGTTTACTAAAATAATATAAATAAAGTACTTAAGGTAACTAGGGGTTATTTAAGATAAAGTAAAATAAAAGTATTAAAGTTAAGTAAGGTTTATTAAAATAATATAAATAAAAATATTTAAAATAAGTGGTTATTTAAAATCAAGTTTAAATTTATTTTAGATTAGCTTATTTTAAATATAGACTAATTATATAAGGCTTAATATAATAATTTAGCTAATAAAAACTTTATATAACCTTCCTTTTGTAATTTAATATAACCTTATCTCTGTTTTTTTAGCGCTTATATATTTATATAAGGAGTTTTAATATAATTTTAAAAATTATATACTTCTGCTAAAATAAATATTATTTAACTTAATATTATATAACTTTACTAAACCCTTAATATACTTACTTAATTTATCTTCTACTTATAAATTAAAAAAGCTTACTCCTTTTATTTATTTTATATAATAGTTTATATTTACTACTATATTTATCTTTTATTTTATTTAAATTATATTTACTTATATTAAACCAGCTATTTTTAAATAATAATTAAGCTTTTTTATATTAGGCTTATATAATTTCTACTATTTTAAATATTTTTTATTAAACTCTTTAATAAGCTTATATACTTAAGTATTTATTACCTATATAACCTATATTTATTTTTTTTATATATTAATAAGATTTTCTTTATTTAATATAACCTTAGTTTTATTACTTTTTATAACTAAATTTAAGTTATTATTTAAGTAAGCTATAGTATATTTTTAGTATTTCTTATATTAGGTTAGCTAATAACTTTAAAGGTTTTTATATATTTATAGCTTTTTTTTTAAAAATTAAAAGTATTTATTAAGCTTATTATATTTTTTAAAGGTTTTAGTAATATATATCTGCTTTATATTATACTACTTAAAAAAGTAATACTTATTTTAAAAAAAAATATTTATTTTTAATATAAATACTGCTAGGCTAATTTTAAAAAGCCTGGCTATTATTTATTTATAAAAATTAACTAACTTAATATAAAAATTACTCTTAAATATTTAAACTAGCTCCTGCTCTAGCTGTATTATATATAATATATAACTTTTTTATAAAAATTTACTTTTTAGTTTCCAGCTATTAATAAAATAAAGCTTAATATTAAATATTAATAATAAATACTTAAAAATACTAATATTATAAAACTTACTATAATATTTAATAAATTTATTATATATATTAAATTACTATAAAAACTGCTTTTTTTTTTTATTTTTATATATAAATCTTTAATTATATAAGTAAAAAAGAAGCCAGTAGCTTTTAAAAAATAACTTTTTTAACTTCTGCTATTATTTACAAGTATTATCCTTTTTTTATATAGTTTTAATAGCTTAAAAGCTTTATTAAAAAAGTATTTAAAATAGCTTATTATTTTAGCTTTAGTATTTAAATTTATTATTTTTAAACTTTTAAAGCTAAGTAAATAATATATAAATATTTTTTATTATTAATTTATTCTTTACTATAAGCTAAGGCAGCTAGTATTTTATTAATATAATATTTTTTATATTATTATAGTAAAAGGGGATTTTTTTAGCTAATATAGTTTTTATATACTTAAGCTTTAGTATTACTTTTATATAAAAAAATATATTCTTTTAAAATATATAAAAATAAAGTTTTTAAAAATAGTTTTTTAAAAAATTAAAGTATACAGGAATAATATTAAATTTAAGTATTTATTAATAAGCCTTATTTACTTAAATAAAGTTAATATATATATTTTAAACCTAATAGTATTATATATAATAAGCAGTTTATATAAAAGGGTTATTAAATATTATATAAGCTATATATAGCTAGCAGAAGGTAAATATACTTTAGTTAACTTTATTTAAGAATTAAATATAGCTATAGGTTTTTATAATTTACTTAAACCTAAGGCCTTTTTATTAATATAATTTATTTAATTAATTATAACAAACTGTACACTAGATAGTTAGTATAGGGTAGATTTTTAAAGGATAAACCTAGAATGAGTTCTTTAGGTTTATATTAGCGGATGGGTTAGAAAACTTAAGGATAAATAATATTATAATAAAAGTTATTAGTAAGTAAAAGTTAAAAGTGTATTTTAATTTTAATTCTATAAGTAATAACTGGCTATTTAAGTTATTTAAATAAATATAAGAAGTAAATTTATATATTTAATTAATTAAGCTAGATTATTTATAAATTTTAATAATCTATTATAGATTATTTTATAAAATTAATAATTTATTTATAAATTATTAAATTACTATAATAATTTAATAATTTATTATAATTAATAGATCGGTCTTGCATTAATTTAATTTAGCTTACCCTATAGGTCTATTATTGCAACTATAAAAAGTAGGTTATAATATAATACTCCCCTTTTATTAGTTTTATTCTTAAAACCTTTATAAATTTTAATATAAATAATATATCCCTTATTTAATAAATATAGTTATTTTTTAATTCTTTTACTAATATTTTTTAATTTCTTTTTATTAACTTTATTATATTAAATAAAATTTTAAAATTAATTTATTTTAAAATTATATATTATAAGTCTTTATTTAAATTAATTAT
The DNA here is from genome assembly GCA_021066465.1 of Trichoderma asperelloides. Taxonomy (NCBI): domain Eukaryota; kingdom Fungi; phylum Ascomycota; class Sordariomycetes; order Hypocreales; family Hypocreaceae; genus Trichoderma; species Trichoderma asperelloides. Next base: position 10,679 of record JAJKFY010000108.1, on the reverse strand, counting down.
TACTAGTATTAATAAAATAAATAAATATTATTTTTTTTATATTTTTAAAAGTTATTAAAAATATTTATTATCTTTTACTAATTTTATTTATTATTTAAAATATATTAAATTAAATTAATTATATTATAATATTTAAGGTTTAACTTTAAAGTAATTAAAGTATATTATTATATATTATTTTTATTTAAAAAATAAACTTAAAAAAGCTAAGGAAAAGTATTAATATATTAATATAAAAGTTAAGTATTTTTATAAATAAAAAAAAATATAGTATAAAAAAATAAAATATATAGTTTTACAGGGTATTATAGACTTAAAGAAATTAAATTATATTAAATATAAAAAAGCAGAGGCCGCTGTTTATTAAGCTATTATACTAGTGCTTAATTCCGCTAGCCTATCCTAGTTTATTAATATTATTAATTAATTTACTTTTAATTTAAATTTATTATTATTTTTATTTTTAAAAATTAATAATATCCCTGTAGGATTACTTAAGCATTTTTTTTAAATTCTTTTTTAAAAACCTATAAGTTTTTAAATAAATTATATTTTTTTTATTTTATAAAATATTCTTATTTACTTATTTTTTTATTTATTTATATATAAGTTATTTTATTAATTTTATATTTTTTTTTTATTTTTAATAATAATTTTATTTATAATTAACTTACTTATTTTTTTATTTATTAGTGTTTTTTTAAATAGTAAAATATAAAAAACAGCTGTTTTTAATCTTATATTATTAAATAAATTTAACTTATAGTTAACTTTTTTAATTTTTTTTAAAATTTTAAATAATTTAAGTTTTTTAAAATTAAATTTATTACTTAGCTAATTTATTTTAATATTTAATAATTTTTTATTATATAAATGCTATAGTAAATAAATTATAATTTTTTTTTAAAAAGTTAATTTCTTAATTTTTATATAATTTATATATTTTTTTAAATATTACTTAAAGAATTTAAATTAAGCTTTAAGTTTTTTCTATAATTATATTATATTTTCTATAAAAATATATATATTATTTATATTTAAACTATTATAAAATAGTTTATAAGCTTTTAATATAAACCTATAATTAATATAAAATAATATAACTTTTATAGTTTCTATTATAAAGCTATTATATTATATTTAAATAATTAATAATATTTTAACTTAGTTGTTTTATTATAGATTAATATAATATTATAAATATACTTTAATAACTTAATTTATTTATTTTATTTATTTATTTATTTATAAATAAAATACAGTACTTAATTTATAATAAATTTTAAATTTAATTATTAATTTTTATTAAAATTTAAATATAAAAATATTTTTTTTATTTAATATAATTTCTTTTAATATTTTATATTTAAGAAATATATATTTTATATAAAAGTATATTAAATTTTTTATACTATATACTTTTTTATATAATAAAAAATATATTTATTTTAAAAATTTATTTATAATTATAAAAATATTATTAAATTATTTTTTAATTAATAAATTTTTTAATTTAAGTAAGTTAATAATATAATTAAAAATAATAATATATTAATTTTTTTTTAAAATTAAAATTAATTATAATATTTTATATAGCTAATATTATTTATTTTTAATTTTTTTATATATATTATATTTTTTAATAACTTTTTTAACTTTTTATTTAAGTTTTTTAAAATAGTAGTAATATAGTATATAATTATATATAATTTAAATACTTTAATATACTACTGTAATTATACTATAATAGATATCTTAAATTACTTTTATTTATAATTCTTTTAGTACTTAAATTTATTTACTTTATTTTAAAAGTTTATTAATTATAGTTATTTTTTTAAAGAATTATTTTAGTTATTAATTTTTAATTAAATTTTTAATTTTATTAAAAATAAGATTATATTCTTTTATAATAAATAAAGTATTAATTTTAATTTATTTATAATTCCTTTACTTATTTTTATATAGAATTTATATTTTAAATTTAAGAATTTTTTTAAAGTATTCTTTTTTTTAACTTAGTGCATCTGCTTTTTTATTTTCTATTCTTTTATAATAAATAATTTTATAATTAAAATCTATTAGAAACTTAAAGTAATAGGTTTATTATATAAAAAGTTATTATATAATTATAAAATAGGATATATTTTAGTAGTTAATATAAACCTTAATTTTATACTTATTTTTTAAATAATAATACTGCTATTTTTTAAATACTTTAATAATTATTAAAAATTCTTTATTATAGATAAAATATCTTAGTTTTAGATTATATAGTTTCTTAAAGAAAAAAGCTATTAATTTAAGTCTACTATTTTTATTTTATTATTTTAAAGTTCCTTTTAAAGCAAAGTTAAAGGCATCTGTTTTAATTTTAACAGGCTTATTTAAATTATATATAGTAAATATTAGTTTATTAATAATAGTATTTTTAAATTCTTAAAATATTAATTTTATTTTATTAATTTAAAATAGTTTCCTGTTTTTTTATTTTTTTTTATTTTTTTTATTTTCTTTAAGTTAAGTAATATTAGTTAGTGGTTTTATAATTTTATTATATTTTTAAATAAACTTTTAATAATAATTAATAAGTTTTAAAAAGCTTTATAATTCTTTATAAGTTTTTAAAAGTTCTTAATCTTAAATAGCAGTAACTTTATTTAAATTTATTTAAACTTCTCCTAGTATAATAATATATTTAAAAAACTTAATTTATTAAATATAAAATTAATATTTATTTAAGTTAATAAAAAGTTTAGTGTTTTATAGTTTTTATAATATTTTATAAATATATTCCTTATATTTTTTTAATATCTTTAAGAAAATTAAAATATTATTAATGTAAGCTACTATAAAGTTATTTAAGTATTTTTTAAAAATAAAATTAATTCTTTTCTAAAATAATACTAGTATATTTATAAGTCTTTATAATATAATTAAGTATTTAAATAATCTATATTTTATTTTAAAAGCAGTTATTTATTTATATTTTTTTTTTATTTTTATAAATTTATAAACTCTTATAAAGTTTAAGGCTATAAATTAATTTATATTTTATAATCTTTCCTTAATTTTAATAATTAATAATAAAAGTATTTTATTTTTAATAATTATTTTATTAAGCTATTAATAATTAATAATTAAGTAAAGCTTTTTATTTTTTTTTAATATAAAAATAATAAAGTACTTTATTAAAGAGTTTAATACTTTAATATATTTTTTATTTAATTATATTTATAACCATTCCTTAAGTATTTTAAGCTTAATTTTATTAAAATTATAAATCTTATAGAGTTTTAATAAAATTCTATTTTTAAAAATAATTTTATAATTTTATTTTAAATAAAGTAGTAGTCTTTCTTTAAAAACTTATTAATATAGTTTTTTATATTTCTAATATTATTATAGTATTTTAGCTAAAGGTTTATTTTCTTTATTATTTTTAATTTATTCTTTTACTTTTACTAATATTATATTAAATTTAGCTAGTTTTATATAATATTTAATAATAATTTTATTAATTTATATAATTTTTACTTTTTATTATTAATTATTATATTATAGTAGTATTAGTAATTTTTTAAAATTAAATTTAACTTTTTTTTTAACTTCTGTTTTTTTAGCCTTATTTTTTTTATTTTATTTCTTTTTCTTTAATTATACAGGAGGTTTTAGTTATAAGTTTATAAATATATCTTTACTTTCCTTACCCCCTTCCTAACTTAATTACAACTTTAAAGAAATATTTTTTTCTTAAGTTATCTTTTTTATCTTTTAATTAATTATAAAATTATATTTTTTTAACTATAAGTATCCTAATAAAATATTACAGTTTTATAAATCTAGTATATTAAATTTAATATTTTTAATTTAATTAATAATTATTATAAAAAAATAATTAATTTTATAGATAATAGTTATTTTTATATTTATACTTATAATATTAAAAATAACTAATAGTATTTTTTTAATAATATATAGTATTTTAAGCCGGTCTACCAGGCTGTTAGTAATTAAGTTATAATCTAAACCGCTGTCTATATAAATTTTAATTAATTATTAATTTAAATATTTATTAATTATTAACTTTTTATTAAATATTTTAATTAAATTAATAATAATTATATTTAAAAGGCTTTCCTACTATATCTTAAATTAATATTTCTTATACTATTAATATTTAATTTAATTATTTTATTTTTTAATTATTTAATAATATTTTTTAATTAAAGTTTTATTTCCTTATTCTTTATTTAAGTAATTATTAAAATTATAGCTTTTTTATAAAAGCTTTTAAATTATTTAGTAAAATTAGTGTTTTTCTTTACTATATTATTTATAGTAGGGTATAGTGCAGTTTAAAAAGTATATTATTAAGCAATCCTTTATTTTAACTTACTTTAGTTTTTTATTATACTAATCTTTTATTTTATTAAAAATATATATTTAATAGTATTTATTATTATATTTCTTTTAGTAGTATATTTTATAGTCTTTATTAAAAGTATTTAAAATATTATTAATTAGAATGCAATTATAAGCATTCTTAAAGTTTAGCTTAGTAAATTTTATTTATTTTTATACCTATTTTAGGCTTATTTACTAAAGTAGGTATTTTTTAAAATATTATTACTTTTTTTTATATTTCTTTTCTTCTTCTTCTTATATTTTTAAAATATTTATATAATTATATTATTTATTTATTAATTTATATATATTATATCTTTTATAATTATAATTAAAGTTTTAAAAATAATAAAGATTATATTAATATATATAAAATAAAACTAATTTATTTAATTCTTAAGGTTTTTTATAATAGTAATTTATATTTTATAAGTAATATTACAGGCATTTATATATTTTTCTATTAAACTTTAAGCAGGTTTTATTATATTATAGTTTTTTAAAACTATATTAATAATATTTATTATTATTAATATTATTGCTATTATATATATTTTTAAAAATAGCTTTATATTTTATAAAAGAGTATATATTTAAAAAAGTATTAATTTACTATTAATATTTTTTATTAATTATATAAAAGCTGTATTTATAAATTCTTTTACTTTTATTATAAATAATTTTATTTTTACTAGCTTTTTTATTTAAGAGTTTTTATTCTTTAGTTTATACTTTTCCCTATTTTTTAAAATATTTTTTAATTAATTTATTTTCTTTTTTAAAAAGCTTATATATAGCTTCTATATTTTATTACTATTTTTCTTTACAGCTATACTAAAATCCTTTTATAAATCTATAATACAGGCATCTTTAATATTTATAATTAAAGTCCTGTAAGTAGTAATTATTATAATTATAATTTTCTTTCTAAATTACTATTTATTTATTATATTTATAAATAAAGTTTATAAATTTATAATATTTATAAATTATTTTTATATTAAAATTAAAATTTTTATTATTAAATAATTTATAAAAGATTAAAAAGTTAATTTTAACTTTTTTTTATAATTTAGTCTTTTTTAACTTCTTTAAGTAATATCTTAATTTATTTTTATTACTTTTATATATTTAATAAATATTATTATAGCAGGCAGTTTAACTAAAATTAATATAAAATACTTTAATAATAATATTTATTTAAGCTCTTTTTTTTATAATATTAATTACTGCTTTTTACTTAAATTTTTTTTTATTTTTTTCCTGCTTTTTTTTAAAGTAATAGTATACTTCCTTATAGCCTATTTTACTATAAAAGTTATATTTTCTTTTAAACTTAGCTGCTTTAATAATATTAAAGTTTATTCTACCTAATATATTATTATTACTTTTAGTAATATATTTTTAATGTTTTCTTTTTTAATTTATATTATTCTAGGCTTTCTACTAAAATAAATATTAATATTTATACTTTTTTAATTTATATTTTTAACTTTACTTAAAGTTATAATTATTAATATTAATAACTTTTTAAATATACTTAATAAATTTAATCTTACTTTAATTTTCTTTAAATAATTTATCTTTAACTTTAAATTTAATATTATTATAAAAGACTTTTTTTTTTATTTTTTTAATTTAATTAACTTTAGTAAATAAGTATAAAAAGGTAGTAATATATTTAAATAAAGCTCTTTTTTATTATAAAAACCTAAGCTTTTTTTTTACTTTTTTTTTTTTATTTATAATATTAAAGAATTTTTTAATTTAATTTTTAAATTCTATAAAATTAATAAAAATATCTTTAATCTATTTTTTTATTTTTTTAAGTTTTTTTTTATAAGCTATATAATCTATTAAAATAAATTTAAACTATTTTACAGTAGTGCCTGTAAGGCAATTTATAGTAAAAAAAACTTATTTTTTATTTATTTTTAATATATTTTAAAAATAATTAAAATATAGCTTTAGGTTAATAAAAAATTTAATTATTTTTAAAGTATTTTTATTAAAGTTATTTAATTACTTAAGTTTTAGAATTTCTTTTTTTTTTTTATAATACTTTAACTAATCTTTTAGATTTTTAATTTATATAAGAAGTAAGTTAATTATTTTTTATTTTAAAGTAAGTAATAGATATTATTTATAAATATCCTCTTATATAAGGGTAGTTTTTTACTAATTATTATTTAATATATTTTTATTATTGCCTATAAGTTTAATAACTGTTTAAATAAAAGTTATTAATATATAATAAATTATATACTAGATAGTTAATATAAGGTAGATTTTTAAAAAATAAACCTAAAATAAGTTTTTTAAGTTTATATTAAAGAATAAGTTAAAAAACCTATAGGCAATAATATTATAATAATAATTACTAGTAGGTAAAAGTTAAAAGTGTATTTTAATTTTAATTTTATAATTAATAACTAGCTATTTAAGTTATTTAAATAAGTATAAGAAGTAAACTTATATATTTAATTAGCCTAAATAAAATTAAAGAGATAATCTTTAATTTTATTAAAGATTAATTTTTTATTTATTAATCCAGTGTTAGATTAATAAATAAGTTCTTAATCTATTTTTAATTAGCTAAATAGATTATAGTTAATCCAGCCATGCCTACCCAGTAGGCCTATTGTTGCGACTATAAGAGTCAGGTTGTAACATTAGCACTATACATAAGATCTAATACTATTGTACTAGATAGGCAAGCAAGGAAAACTTCTGGCTGAGGATCTCGTCGGCTATTTTTATTAGAATCCTTGTTATAGAATAAAGGCAACAATAATAGTGTTTTACATAGAAAAATTCCCAATATTCATTAATCTGCTATATAATATTTGTCCTGGCTGAGGAGCATTTCTGGTGCTGGGTATTCTGGTAATTTATGATCTGTGTTTAGACTGCTAGGGGTGGTTTCCGAGATAAATAGACCAAACCGAAGAGCGTAATATAAACCGTACCGTCCAGCAAGACACTTCTGGGCTTCAACCAGGCGAAGATGTGATGTTTATCATGCGAATACTCTAACGCGCAGAGAATTTCGGCAATATAGAATCGAGATCCGTTGACGTCAAATATTGCGCTCCAAAAGATGATTGAAAAGGTGCCCTTGTTGAACGAAGCGGTATGCTAGTCCGACCTAGCTGTGTGGATCACATAGCTATGTATATATAAGAGTCCAAGAGTCCCTGCCCCCAACTTCTCTACTAGATAACTATGCCCTTTTACATCTACTTTTACTATTATTCTCATCTTGACAGCCCTCCTATAACCAATGGAAAGTTGAGTTGTAACAGATCCTCTAGCTGGAAAATCTTGCCCTTTGTATTCTGGCTGATGTATATAGAATGCTTCCTATCAACGCCATGAAACTGACCGTCAAACTTTTCCTCCTTCAGTGTCTTATTTTCCATGGCGGTATAGTCGTAGCTGATGCGAATCCTGTCAATACCATCTTCAATCAGCAGCCACTTTGATGTAGACTCTCCTAACGCATCAAAGGGCGTACTCGCGCTAATCCGAGAAACACGCCCTAGCTGAAAAAGGATCCAGTTGGGTGATAGAGAGAGACTGTTAGCTCCGTAGCCCGTGCAACATAGAGTTTGCATATGCCATAGTCTTATCTCCACAAAGGGGTTTCTATGGTTCCCCAGCAGCAGTTAAGAGGTATCTGGCACTTGTCATACTCAACAAGCGCTTGGTGAAATTTGCATTCTATTTAGGGAAATATATTTCCTTTGAATCATTATAGATGTGTTAAAGACCGTCGGAGTACACTTTATAGCCATCAGGCTGGGAGAACTCAATTCCGCTAGAGAGGCTAACTGCTTCGTGAAGAGTTAAAGTTAAAATGCTCGGCAGGTCTGGCGTAAAATTTGTTATTATATCTGTAGGATTGATGTCTTCCCTTTTATTGTTTATAAGATAAATGTTATATTCTGTGAATATAATTATAAAGGAGATAAATATAGAAATTGTGTGTACCTTTAGCCATTTCTTCAGCTCTTATGTAAGTGGAGGCTGTTATATTGTTGTGAAGATAGAAGGCTAGAGGTATGAAAAAGCATATAGTGCAAAGTAGACAGCTTCTCAGTATATATATACCTGTGACCCGTACACTTGATCTCTGGGCCACCGGCTGAGATGATTTCACGCTCGAGGCAGCCGTCTGCACATATAAATGGCAGGTTGAAATAACAATATGGGTAGCTTACGTCCTTCCCGGCGGCACATTCTCATCCCGTTAGGTCTTGAGGGCTATTATATTAGCATGGCCGGACGGAATGAGGCTGTTCTTTTGTACATATATTGTAATGATAAGCTAGTTGATAGGATGAATGAAAAGCGTCTTTGTATTCAGGGAATGCCTAACCGAGACGCCGCTGATGGTTTAGGGCCAAACTAGTGTAGGTCACCACAACTTCGCCACCCCCCCAAGGTCGCCACGTATTACAATTTCTAGTCATGAACTTTAATACAGCATATCTCTATAAAAAATAGTTCTATTATAAAAATTAAAGCTGAAATTAATGCATTATCTCTTTCTGATTTATTTGTGTAATTTCTAGGGCTTTTTCTTTAAGATCAGGCCTGTGTTTGGCCTTGTAGGCTGTTGTAGTTTATTGCGCTTTGAACTTGGTGTTACAACCTGACTCTTATAGTCGCAACAATGGGCCTACCAGGTAGGCATGGCCGGATTAACTATAATCCATTAAGCCAATTAGAAATAGATTAAGAACTTGTTTATTAATCTAACACTAGATTAATAAATAAAAAATTAATCCCTAATAAAATTAAAGATTATCTCTTTAATCCTATCCAGACTAACTAAATATATAAGTTTACTTCTTATACTTATTTAAATAACTTAAATAACTAATTATTAATATAGTTTTACATTTATAAATTAAAAAGCATTTTTAATTTCTATTAATAACTATTATTACAATTTTATTACTTATAAATTTCCTAACCTATCCTCTAATATAAACCTAAAGAATTTATTCTAGGTTTATCTTTTAAAAATCTACCCTATACTAACTATTTAATATATAGTTTATTATATATTAATAACTCTTATTTAAATAATTACTAGACCTACAGGCAATAATAAAAATATATTAAGCAATAGTTAATAAAAAACTACCCCTATATAAAAAAATATATATAAACAGTATCCACTACTTACTCTAGAATAAAAAGTAATTAACTTACTTCTTATATAAATTAAAAATCTAAAAAATTAACTAAAGTATTATAAAAAAAAAAAAAAAATCCTTAAACTTAAATAACTTAATAACTTTAATAAAAACACTTTAAAAATAATTAAATTCTTTATTAACCTAAAACTATATTTTAGTTACTTTTAAAATATATTAAAAATAAATAAAAAGCAAGTCCTTTTTACTATAAATTACTTTACAAGCACTGCTGCAGAATAATTTAAACCTATTTTAATAAATTATATAGCCTATAAAAAAGAACTTAAAAAAAATAAAAAAATAAATTAAAAATATTTTTACTAATTTTACAGAATTTAAAAACTAAATTAAAAAATCCTTTAGTATTATAAATAAAAAAAAAAAAGTAAAAAAAAAGCTTAAGTTCTTATAATATAATAAACCATACACTAGATAGTTAATATAGGGTAGATTTCTAAAAGATAAACCTAGAATAAGTTTTTTAGGTTTATATTAGAGGATAGGTTAAAAAACCTATAAGCAATAATATTATAATAATAGTTACTAGTGGGTAAGAGTTAAAAATATATTTTAATTTTAATTTTATAATTAATAACTAGCTATTTAAGTTATTTAAATAAGTATAAAAAGTAAATTTATATATTTAATTAATTTAAATAAAATTAAAAAAATAATCTTTAATTTTATTAAAGATTAATTTTTTATTTATTAATTTAATATTAAATTAATAAATAAATTCTTAATTTATTCTTAATTAATTAAATAAATTATAGTTAATCCAGCTATATCTACCCAGTAGGCCTATTATTATAACTATAAGAGTTAAGTTATAATATAATACTCCCCTTTTATTAGTTTTATTTTTAAAACCTTACTTAATTAAATATAAGTATTTACCTTCTTTTTTTTACTATATTAATTTTTTTCTTTCTTTAATAATTTTAATTCTTTAATTAATAATTATAATAAATATTTATAAAAGATCTTATTTAAAAATAAAATATTATAATATTTTTTTAAAAATTATTTTATTTTATTTTATTAAAATAAAAAACTATATTT
>JAJKFY010000107.1:0-14138 GCA_021066465.1 Trichoderma asperelloides | reverse complement strand
AAATATATTAAATTATTAAAAAAATATTTATTAAAATATAAAAAGCTTTTAAATTTAATTATTATAATATAAGTATAGTTAATATAAATAATATTAATAATAAAATTAATAATTAAATTAATAATAAAAATAGCTTTAATTAAGTTAATTAAATTAATATAGTTAATAAAAGTAATAAATTAAATATAAAAATAAAAGCTATTATTTTATTTTTTTAAAATTATATATTAATAATATATAACTTTAAAATAAATTTAATATAATAATTAATTTATTAAAAATATAAAAATAAATTAACTATATTATAAAACTATAAAATTACTATTATAATATTTAAAAATAATATATAATTAATATTTAAATTATAAATAAATAAGTAAATATTATATAACTTTATATTTATAAAAAAATTAAATTAAAAAAAAAAATAATATATATAAATTAATTTAATAAAGAAAATAAATAAGTAAAAGTAATTATAGTAAAGTAGTTTAAAAATAATTTAATAAAAAATTAAAAATAGAGTATAATATATATTTAAAAGTAAATTAAAGAAAATAATTATTAATAAAAAAATTTATATATAAATAAATTAATATAAAAAATAAATAATTTTTAAAAAGCAGTATATAAAATTAAATATTATATATATTAATAAATAAGTAATTTTTAAAAATTTATATTTTATATTATTAATTAATATAAAGTAAAAGAAAAGCTATATTAAATATACTTTATATATTTAATTTATAAAATATTATATATATTTTATTATATATTTTATTTAATAAAGCTATTATAAGTGCTTTTTTTAATTAAAAATATATAATACTATATTAAATAATAATAAAAAAATTAAATATTATAATTAATTAATAATATATTAAATTAATATTTTTTTATTATAGTATATTATTTTATTAAAATAAAAGTAATTATAAAATAAAAAGTATTATATTAAAGGCATTAATAATAATAATAATAATTTAATAATAATAATAAATATAATTTATTTTTATTTTAACTTTTATAAAAAAAATTTTATTAAATTTTTATAAATATTTATTATACTTTTTTAAATATTTTTTTTTTTTTTTAAATATTATTATTATTATACTTTAATTTTAAGTTTAAAAAATAAATATTTATAAATAGCTTTATTTAATTAAATTAAATAATTAAAAAAAGTTAATTAAACTTTTAATATATTTAAAAAAAAGCTATTAATATTACTTATATTTATTTTACTATAGCTATTGCTATTATAACTTATATTATTATTATTATTAATATTAATATTAATATTTCTGCTGCTTTTACTTTACTTTTAATTTTATTAACTTCTTTAATTTTTTTATTACTATATTAAAATCTTTTTTATAAAAACTATATTTAAAATATTATTTTTAAAAAAAGTAGTTTTAATTATTATATTAATAATAAAAAGCATTTTTATTATTATATAGCTTATAAAGCTATAAACTATTAATATATATTTTTATAAGTATATATATATATATATATATTATTTAAAGTTTATTAAGTATTATTTTTATTAATTAATTATTTTATTTAAGCGCTTTTTTTTTTTTTAATTTTAAATTAATATAGGCCATTAATAATAATAATACTTTTATAAATTATTTTTTTATTTATTTTTATACTTAATTATTAATTTTTAAGCAGTTAGCTTTTAAATATTAATATACTTTATATTTTTAAATTAAATTACTAAATATTAAAAATTTAATATATAAGAAAAAGCAATAAAAAGCTTTTAAAATAATTAAAATAGAATTTTAGTTTTAAGCTATAAAAGCTTAAAAAAAATTAAAAAACTTTATTTTTTATTATTAAATTTTTAATAGGTTATTTATATATATTAAAAGCAGCTAATTTATTATTAATTTAATTTATTAAATTTTTATATTTTTTATTATTTTTTTTTTTTATAATTATAATATTTATATATTTAATATATATATATAAATTATATTTTATTAATACTTTTTCTTTTATAAAAAATACTTATATTTTTATAATATTTTATAAAAAATTATAATATATATTTTTTTATTAAAATATAAAATTATTGCTATATAATTAAATAATTTATAAAAATAATAGCTTTTTTTTATAATATTATATATATATATATTTATTATTATATATAAAATAATTAATATAAAAGCATAAGTATTAATACTTTTTATAGTTAATTTATATTTACTTAATAATAAATATATTATAAAATCACTTAGTAATTGAATTTAATAAATTTAATTAAGTAGTATAAGAACTACTGTATACTTTTTTTTTAATAAATTAATATTTATATATTTATAATATAGTTATAATAGTGCACTGTGCAGTATTACTATATGTTATTACCGCTAGTTATATATTTTATACATCTATTATCTAGTAAATATAATAAAAATAATTTATATATTAAAAATAGTTATTTATAAATATTTATAGTATTATATATTTAATTTATATATAATATATTATTTTTTTATTATATTATTTTATTAAAATAAAAAAAAGAATATTAGTTTATAAAGCTGTATTACTTATATAATTTATATAAGACCTGTATAGATTAAATATACGGGATCCCGTACACCTATTGGGCGCCCTATAAGCTATATTGCTTATATAATTTATACAGGACCCGTATAGATTAAATATACAGGATCCCGTACACCTATTGAGCGCCAATAATATATTTAAAATTATATAAATATAAAGTTAAATAATATAATATATAATAAAAAATAATAAAAATAATTATCTATTTATTATAATATATTTATAATAGCTTTTTAATTAACTTTTTTAAAGCTTTAAGTTATTTATATATTATAACTAGCTTTTATAATTATTTTTAATTATAAAATACTTTAAATTAACTTTTTTAAAATGTAATTTATATTATTTATATATTTATTCTAAAAACTGAATTTAAGTTATTTATATTATAACTATTAGTAGCAGTATTAACAGGCTTGTAAATTCATTACTAAATTAGATACTAAAAACAAAGGTCTTAGTAACAAAACTAATTTCGTTTTTTATTTTGTATTTTTTATTAGTATTAGTTTTTTATTAATAAATTAATTACTAAAAATAAAAAAACAAAAACAAAATAAATTAGTTACTAATTTCGTTTTTAAAAATACTATAAATAAAATATATTTATTTTAATTTTATTATATAATTATTATTTATATACTTAATTTTTAGCTTATAAAGCCTATAAATTAATTTATGTAAAAAAAAACAAATCTTATATAGAAAAAACAAATCTTATATATAAAAAGCAAATTTAGTAATAAAATAAAATTAGTTTTAAATATATAAAAAAAAAACTAAATTAGTTGTTTATATTAGTAATACAATTAATTTATTTTCGTTTTTAGTAACTAAAAATAAAATTATATATTAGTAATGAAACTAAAAACTAAAAACTAAAAACTAATTTTACAACCCTGAGTATTAATTAATAAATATAAGTATATTACTTATATAATTTATATAAAACTTATATATATTAAATATATAAAATCCTATATACCTATTAGGCGCTAACTTTTAATAAAGTATTATATAATTATTAATTTAAAATATTTTAGCTAAAATTAAAGATTTTTTTAAATTTTTAAATAAGTTTAATTTAATTAATTAATTTAAACTTATTAAGCTTTATTTAATATTTTTAATATAAAAAGTTAAAAGTAATAAAATAGTTAATATAGGTTTTTTAAATAGTATTAAAAATAATAGTATTGTATTTTTAATATTAATACTAGTTTTTTATAAATAAATTTTAATATAGGTATTAATATTATTAAAAAAATTAATTATAGCTAATGTTTTACTTTTTTACAACTTCTATTAAAAAATAGGTATAAAATATAGCTAAAACTCTAATATATACTGTAAATAATAATCTACTCTTAAAGCTATATTAGCTATATAAAGAGGAAGAGGTAAATAAGGCAGGATTTTAAAAAAAGTTATAATTTTAAAAATAACCTACTTACTATTTTATTAAATATTAAAAAAGCTAGTGAAAATATAATTTTATTATTAGCGCTATAATAAAAAAGCAAAATTAATATTAAAAATAAAAAAAGTTTTTAAGCTAGTTAAGAAAAGCTTATTTAAAATATTTTAAACTTTTTTATTTAAGTAATTACTATATTAGCAGCTGCTCGGGATATTATTAGTAATATATAAAAGAAACTTTAAGTTAAAAAGTAAATATTTAAAGCCTTTTATAAAAGCTTTAATAAAATTATTAATTTATTTATAAGCGGGTATAAGTTAAACTTTATTAAAAATTTTATTAATTACTTTATTAATTATTAATAAAATAATTTAAAAAATAAAAAATTAAAAATAATAAAATTTATATATAAGTAGTAAAGACTGGATTACTTAAAAAATAAGTAGTAATATTAAATAATAATAAAGTTAATAATTCTTATATAATTAAAAAGCTTAAGTAAAGTAAATAAAAAAATAAAGCTATTAAAAATAAATAAATTTTTATTTACTTTTTAATTAATAATAAAAAAAAATAAATAGCTATAACTTTTATACTTATATTATAAAAATATTTAATATTATATTATATTTATTAATATTTTAATAATAGTTTTAATTAAGTTAAAATAGGCTATTTAATTAATTAATAAAAATATTTAATAAAAAATATTTAAAAAATAAAATAAATTTATTAAAGTATTAAAAGTTATAAATTTAAAAGCATTTATTATATAATATATTTATATAGTTTATAATATAAAGTACTTTATTTTTTATTAAAAAAATATAATTAAAGATATTATTTAAGAAATTAAAAATAAAACTTATATTTAAATATTATTAAAATTAATTAATATATATTTAATAAAAAAAAGCAGAAAAAAAATAATAATCTTTATTATAGCTTTTTTATTTTTTTTTATAGTTAATAAAAAAGTTTTAAAAATTATTTAATACTTTTATATTAGTATTATTTTTAATAAAAAATTTAATATTAAAATAATATAAAATATATTAAAATTACTATAACTTATATAAATATATATAAAAGTAATATTATAATAAATATAGTAGATAATAAATATAGTAGAGTTATATATATTAAAGTATATTAATATAAATAATATATAAATTATTCAAAAGTATATAAATTTATAAATAATAAATAATTAATTAAATTTAAAAAAGTTAATAAATAATTAAAATAATTAATTAAAAAAAAAAAAAGTTAAAATAATAGGTTTAAAGCTATATAAGTTAAAATATTTAAACTTTATTTTAAATATAATAAAACTAGCTTTAAATAAAATAATTTATACTTTTACTAAAGTATTTTTTTAAAGTAATACTTTTACTTTAATATTATATAAAAAAAATAAAATAAGTAAAAAAATATACTATAATAAACTTAAAAAATAAAAAAATATAAAAAAAAAAAAGAAATTACTTTTTTTTTTTTACTTTACCCTCTTTTATTTATTAACTTTTTAACTTAATTTTTTTTATTAATTAAAGCAGCCTCTTTTTTACTTTTAAAAAAAATAAATTATATAATAAATATTATTATATAGCTTTATAATTAATTAATATATATAACTATAATATTATATTTATATAAAAATTATATTATTAAATAAACTTTTTAATAATAAAAATTATATTATTAAATAAACTTTTTTAATAATAAAAATATATTTAAAATTAAAATTAATAATATTATAAATATAATTAATATATATTAAATATTTAAAAAGCAGAAATTAATATTATAAATTTAATAATAAATATTTATTAAATAAATAATTATAAAAAAAGATTTTAATATTATTAGCTATAGTTAATAAATAAATAAATTATAAAGCTTATAAAAACTGCAGTTATTTAAGTAAGTTAAAAAAAACAGGCTTTATTTATTTAATAAATAAAATACCTTAATATATTAAACTAGAAATATCTTAAATTTAATATTTATTAATATATTTAAAGCTATAACTATAGTTAAAAACTATTTAGCTATTAAAAATAATTTATTATATTAATAAAAATAATATTAAAATTACTAAAGTAATTTAATATAAATAAATATATAATTATTAATAAATAAAACAAAAGTATTTTATTAAAACTATTATAATAATTATATATATATTTTTAATATAAATTATATATTATAAAAAATATAAATATTTTAATATAATAAATTAAAAATATAATTAAAAATAATATTAAAGTAGTTAAATATTAAAAAAATAATAAATATTAAATTAAACTATAGTAAAATAAAAAATATAATAAATTATATAAAAAACTTTAATATAAATAAAACTGCTTATATAATATAGTTATAAAGCTTAATAAGCCAGGCTAAGATTATATAAGGTAGTTAAAGCAGTAATAAAGCTATATTTTTAAATATTAATAAAAAAAATATAAAAATTAATAAATATATTTTAAAAGTTAAATTAATATAAACTTAAATATAAGCTAATATATTTACTATTATAAATTAAAAATAAAATTTACTATATTATTAAAAATATAGCTTATATAATATAAAAATTATATTTAAAAAAAATAAATAACTTAAATAATATTTTTATAAACTATAATTATAAAATATTTTAAAAGTAAAAATTTATTAAAAATTATTTAATTATAAAAAAAGTAATTAATTATAGAGTCCTTTTATTTAAACTGTAGAAGATTCTTATTTAAACTATAGTAGCCTGTGCGTTAGAATTTTCTAAAGTATTAATTATTTTTAAGAATTAATTTAATAATAAAATTTTTAAAAAATATTTTAAAAAATACTATACTATATTATATTAAATAAGCTTTATAAAAAAAAATTTTTTTATATATATATTAAAAATTAGCTATAATATTTAAATTTAAAAATTAAAATTTTAAAATAAGATTTTTTTATTAAGTTTATAATTTTATAAATTAAATTTTTAATATAATATTTTTATTTATATAAATTATATAAAAGAATTTAATATATTTATTTTAATTTATATATAAGTATTAAAATTTATAGTTAAAAGGTTTATAAGTTTATTAGTTTAATAATAGGTAAAAATTAATTAAAAAAAGATATATATATAAATTAAAAAAAAGCTTTATTTATAAATAATTTTTAAATAATTTTTTTTAATTTATTTAAGTATAATATATTTATATAAAAACCTTAGTAGTTTTAGAAATTTGCCGTGCACGGGCCACTTAGTGCAGTGCATGGGCTACTATAGTTTAAATAAGAATCTTCTACAGTCCAAATAGGAGGACTTATTTATATAAGCTAAAATATAGGGGACTTGCTGTAACTAATATAAATAAAGGCTTTCTGCTTAATTAGTTTAATAAGAAAGTAAGTTAATTAATTATATATTTTATTAAGTTATAAGCCTGTACTTTTAATAATAAATTAAGTACTAGTACTTATATTTTATTAAGCTAATAAGCTTAATTATAGTTTATTAATAAACTAAAATTATTTAATTAATAAAAGAAATTATAAGACCTGGTTTTAAAAATAATAAATAACTTTACTAGCTTAATTAATTAATTAAGTTTATTAAATTATAATTAAAAGCATTAGCAGCTTAAATCTTAAGCTTTAAATAATTTAATTATAGAATTAATATAAGTTTAAGGCTATTGCTAGCGACTTTAATTAAAAAAGCAGCTCTAGAATATTAAATAAATAAAAAAAATTAATAATTATAAATTAAATAAAACTTTTTATATAAAATAAATTATAGTATTAATTTTAAAAAAGCTTAAAAAAAATAATAATATTACTATAATTTTTTTATTATTAAATAATATAGATTTATTTAGCTATAAAGTTTAAATATTAATAATATAATTATTATAAAAATTTTATAATATATTTTAATAATATAGTAATTAATAAAAAAAATATTATCTTTAAAGTTATAGCTTTAATAAAAAAATAAAAATTAAGCTTATTATTATTGAATTATATAATAAATTGGCCTTATTGGCTTATTATTATAGCATAGTATAGCTCCCTTACTTATAGGCTATAACCCTGCTAACCCCTATACGCCTAGGTACTAATACTTCTTATATAAGTGCCTTTATTTTTAACACTTTTACTTATTAATATAGGAAGTTGCTTTTATTAATTTTATACCTTTTTTAAAATAATTATCTTTTATTAATTTTAAATTTATTAATATTATTAAAATTACTTAAACTTTTTATAAAATATTTTAAATACTTCTTAATCTTTTTTAATTAATTTTTTTATATTAGTAAATCTTTTTAATTCTAAAGCTTTATAGAATTTTTAAAAATAATCTTTCTTAAATAGCTTAATTAATTTATTAATAATTATTTAATTTATAAATATATATTTTAGCTTAACTTTTTTATACTTAACTTTTTTATAAATAAAATAATACTAAGTCTTTATATACTTTAATTTTTTATAATTTATTAAATTCTTTATTAATATAATTATACTTTAATTATTATAGTAAATAACTACTGTATATAATAATAATTCTATTATATTTTCTTTTTAAAAATTAATCTATAATTTTATAAAAAGTTTTTATAGCTAAATTACCTTTTTTATTATATTTATTTAAGTTATATATTTAACTTTATAGCTTAATAAAGTAATTATTACCTGCTTTTTTAATAATTAATTAATTTTTTTATTTTTAATATTAAATATATAATTAAAGATTAATTTATAAATATTTAAGTTACTAGCTTAATTAAAATTATTATATTTATAAAAAAATTATAGTTTTTTTTAAAAAATAAAATATAAATTTTTTATTTTTTATATATATTTTAAAATTTATTTTACAGCCTACTTATATATATTATTTAAATTACTTAAGTATTAATTAATAATTAATATAATATAAGCTAAGTTTAAGTGTATTTTAAATATTAAATATATAAGTAATTCTATTATTAATTAATACTTCTTTTACTTATTAAAATAACTTAAGTATTTATTTTTAATTTTTTATAGTTTTTTTTCTATTATTAAAATTAATATAAAAGTACAGTTTACTATATTAAATTAATTAAAAATCTTTTAAATATATCTTTATTAATTAAGGATTATTATATAAGCTAATTTATTATAGTAGATTTTAATTTTTAAATAATAATAATATAGCCTTAAGTTTATTATAAAAAATTAATAATATAGTAAATTTTTTAATTTTATAATTTTATTTTTATTTTTTTTTATAAACAGCAGGTTATTAATATAAATAGTAATAAAGATATTATCTTTAATATAAAGGCTATTATTTAAAAATATTAAATAAAATTTAAGTATTATTAAAAAGTCTATAAGTATTTTATATTAAACTTTTAATGCTTATTTAAAACTATAAAAAGCCTTCTTTAATTTATAAATCTTTTTAATATTATTATTAAAGCTAGTTAATTATTTAATATAAATATCCTCCTTTACTTTATTATATAAGAATATTATTTTAATATTTATTTACTTTATTTTTAAATTTAAGGCTGCTGCTATTATAAATAATGCTTTATATATTATAGGTTTTATAATTAATATAAAGGTTTTTATATAATTAATTTCTATAATTTACTTAAAGCCTTTAATCACCTAATATATTTTATATTTAATAACTTAATTATTTAAGCCTTTTTTAAGCTTATATACCTATTTTTTTTATAAAATATTTATTCCTGGGTTTAATTTAATTAAATTTTAGGTGCTGTTTTCCTATAGTGCTTATATTTCTTTTACTATCCCCCTATATTACTTATTATAAAAAAAGCTGCGCTTAACTTTTTAAAATATTTATAATTTAATATTATTAATAAATAACTTAAAAAAAGCAGTAAAAGTAAAAATAATAAATAAGAATTATTAATTATAAAGCAGGTATTAAAGTTTAAAATAGCCTAAGATTTTATTTTATAGCTTTAATTATTTTATATTAATTATTAATAGTTTTAAAATTATTATTTTAATTATTAATTAAATTAAGCTTAATTTTTAATAATATTTTTTTTTAAGTAATTAGTTTTTTATTTATATTTTAATATTATATATAACTATAGTTTTAAATTAAGGTATAATTTTAAACTTAAAGTATATATTTAAAAATATAATTACTCTTCTCTTAAAGATTAAAAAATAGTATTTAATATTTTTTATAAAATTAAAAAAAATATATTTTATTTTTTTATTATTTAACTTCTTTTATTAAGCTTATAAAATAAAATACTAGGCTGCTGTACTTATAGTTTTTATATTTAAAATATTCAGCTATTAATTAAAAATAAACTTAAATAATATTTTATTAAATACTTTATATAAACTTTAATTTTATAAATAATTTATTATTTTAAAAACCTTAAACTAATATTCTTTAAAAATACTTTTTTTTATTATTATAAGTAAAAGTTTATTATAAATAATAATATTAAAGCTTTTTATAATTTTATTTAATTAATATTACTTTATTAATAATATTTTTAACTCTATGCTTTTTTATACTATTTATTACTTAATTTTTTAATTATTAAATTCTTTAGCTTTATTTATATATATTATTTAGCAGTAATATTTTTATAACTTTTTATTTTTTAAAAATTAAATAAAGTATTAAATAAACTTTTAAATACTTTATTTATTTTTAATAGCCTTGCTTTTATTAAATCTACTATAGCTGTTAATTAATATAATTTAATATTTTTTTTTATTATAATTAATAATATAAAAAAGGCTGTAAATATTTATATAAACTATATTTTTTATATACTTAGCCTGCTATAATTAACCTTTATATAGTTTTTTTTTTATTTTTTTTTAAAAATATAATTTATAAAAGCAGTACTTTTATATAATATTTATTTTATTTATTATATTTTTTAAATAAGCTAAATTATTATTATTAAAGTAGTTTATATAATTATATTATAGTTATAGTTTTAAGTTAATAAAGTAAAATACTAATGCCTATATTAATAATATATTTATTTAAAAAATAAAAAAGTTTTTAAAATATTTTATTAAAAACTTAATAATATTTTTTTTAATAATTTAGCTATTTTAAAATACTATTATTTTTTTTTTATAATTAAAAAGCTAAGTTATTAAAAGTAAATTAAAATTTAAAATTAATATAAAAAATATATTTATAAATATAATTATTATTAATATAATTTTATTTATATATTTTTAAACTATTATATTAATACTTTTAATATTAATCTTTAAATTTTTTATATTATTAAATATACTATTATATAAGTAAAATAATTTTAAAATAAACTTTTTTTATTAATATATAATATATTAACTATAGCTGAAGTTAAGAATTTAAATAATATTAAAAATATATTTTATTAACTTTAAAAGCTATTATAAAAATTTTCTTTAATTTTAATTATTACTAAAGCAGCTAATATAGGATTTTTTTAATTCTTTTATTTTATATTTATATATAACTGCTAGTATTTATTTTTATACTTTTTTTACTATTTTTTCTTTTTTAAAAATAAATTATAATAGCTATTTTTTATATAGCTAATTTTCTTATAATAAATATATTTTAATACCTATATAAGTATTAAATTTTTATCTTCTACTATTATAAGTTACTTTTAAGCTAATAAAGCTTAAGTATTAAATATATTACTCTTTTATTTTACTTTTTCTACTTTTATACTTTATATTATATTATTTAATATTAAAAATACTTTAATATTATAGCTTATTTAAAAATTTATATATTAAATAAAGTATTAATTACTTAAGCTATTAATAAACTTTAAAATAAAATAGCTATTTAAAAGCTTATAATTACTCTTTACTTAAAAAAACTTTTTTTATATAATTTTAATTTTTTATATAAATTTTTAAATAAATTTTAATAATATAAAAGTATACTTTTTTTATTTTTTATATATTGTTTATAATATCTTAAGTCTAAATTCCTAGAATTCTTCTTTTACTTATTAAAATACCTTTTTTATTATATTCTCTTTAATTATTATTTTACTTAATAAAATTAAAAGTATTATTTTAAAAATTTTAATATATTATTACTATTTACTTTTTTATATTTTTAATTAATTTTTTAATACTTTATTTTTTATATTATAAATATTTAAAAAATCTTTTATTTTTATTAAATTAATAATTAATTTTAATTATTATTTTTAAATTAAATAATTTTTTTTTTATTTAAAATTAATAAAAATTAAAAACTTAATATATTAACTAAAATTAAATTAATAACTAAAGCAGTTTAATTTTTTTATTTTTTAATTATAGTATTATCTTTAATATTACTTTTTTTTTATAATATATTATATATTAAATATTATAAAGTAAAAGCTATTAATAATATATAAACTTTATATTTATAAATATTTATAATATTTAATAATAATAAAATATTAATTATTTTATTATTTTTAAAATTTTATTTATTAATTTAAGAGTTTATTATTTTATTATATTTAAACTATTATTTATTTTAATTTAATTTTTATTTTTTTATATTACTTTAGTTTTTTAAAATTATTTTTAAAGCTGCTAAAATATTAATTCTATAATTAAATTATTAAATAATAATAGTTTTAATTAATAAAATCTTAAGTTAAGTAAGTTAATTAACTTTTATTTATTATTTATTCTTATATTTATTTATATTTATTTATATTTAAAATAAAATATACTTAAATATTTACTTATATTTAAAATAAAATCTACTAAAATTAATAAAATTAATTATTAATTAATTTAATAATATAAATATTTAATACTTTTAGTAAAAGCTAGGCTTATAATTTATTAAATTATATAATTAATTAACTTTATTGATTTATTATTATAGTATAATATAGCTTTTTTACTTATAGGCTATAACTTTATTAACTCTTGTATACTTAGGTACTAATACTTCTTATATAGGTGCCTCTATTTTTAGTATAAAGCCTTTTTTATTTAAATTAAAAAGAAGTTTTTTTTAAAAGCTTTTTTATAAGGGTTTTTATAATTAAATTACTATAAATATAAAATAAAAGTAAAGTAAGCTTAAAATATTAACTTTAATATTAAATTTATTAAAGTATATATATTAATTAACCTAGGCTTTAATAAGTTTTTTTTTATATAACTTAAGCTATATTATTTTAATATAGGTAATTTATTTTATATAATATAAAATATATTATTACTTAAATTTTATTATTTACTTATTATATTTTTTTTAATTAAAAAGTTAATAATAAAAAATTAAAATTAATAAAATAAATTTTAATTTTTTAAGTTTTATTATTTTTATTATTACTATTATTATAATTTCAAATATAAAAGTAATTAAGTGCTTTTATAATATAAAAGCTAGTAAATAATATATTAAAACTGCTTTATTAATATATTAAATATAAAATAATAACTTTATTAATAAAAATAGTATTTTAATAATATTTATATAAGTAATATAGTAATTAATTAATATTATAAATAAATATTTTATATTATAGTTTTTATAAATAAATTAAAGTTAATTTAATATTTAAAAATATTTTTTTTTTACTTTTTTAATAAAAAAATATAAATATAATATAAAAAAATTATTAATAAATATTAATATTAATTATATTAAAAAAAGTATATAATATTTATTAATTTTATAAATATAGTTTAATAATAATAAATTAAAATAAATTTAAAAATATTTTAAAAAGTTTAAATAAATAAAAAAAATAATAGTTATATAGCTATTATTATTAAACTATATTTAATTTTAAAATTTTTTATTTTTTAAGTTATAAATTAAAATATAAATTAAATTTTATTTTTTATATATATTTTATTTACTATATATAATTTAATTATAAATATTTTACTATATTAAAAAACTATTACTATTTTAATATAAATAAATTTAAATTTTTTTTAAAATTATATTAATATTTATTAATTTTTTAAATTTTAAATATTATTTTATTTTAAGTTTATAAAAAATTAAATAAATAAATAAATATAAATTTAATAAATAATTATATATTAAAAATTATATATTTTAATAATA
>JAJKFY010000106.1:0-14547 GCA_021066465.1 Trichoderma asperelloides | reverse complement strand
ATAAAATAATAAAATAATAAAATAATAAAATAATAAAATAATAAAATAATAAAATAATAAAATAATAAAATAATAAATAATAAAATAAACTTACTTATTATATTTAATTTTAAATAAATTAATAATATTTTTATAAATATTATTATAAAAAAATAATAAGCTGTTTTTTTTAAAATAAATATTTTTAAATTTAGAATTTAAAAATAAACTAAAAAAATAAAGCTTATAGTTAATTAAATTAAATAAAGTTAATTTTCTAGGAAAATATTTCTTTAATTTAATTATTCTAGATTTAATAGCTTTTATATAAATATTATAAAAAGAAGCCTATAATAAATAAATTAATAAATAAATAAATAATATAATTTAAATAACTTACTATTTTAAATCCTATAGGAATATTTAAATAATGCTTTAATAAGCTTTCTAGTTTATTATATATTTTATAAATATATAATAAAGCTATTGGAATTATTATATAAAGCTGGCCTTATAATTTAATAAAAAACTTTAAAAAAATAAAAAATATATTTCTTAATTCTTTTAAAGCATTTTATTTAACTTTATTAAAAAAATAACTATAATTATTAATAATTAAAATAATTATAAATAAAATTATAAAATAAATAAATATTTTTTTAAATTTTAGATTTTTAGTAATTTTATAATAATAATCTAATGCTTTTTTTAAATTAATTAAAATATTAAATATATAATAAATTAAATTTTATTTAATTAAATTATTTATTTAAATTAGTAAAAATTTAATAATAAAAAAATAAAATAATAAAATAATAAATAAATACCTAAAGGAATTTTTTTTTTATTATAATTAATAAGTATTTTTTTATCTCTTTTAGCTTTTAATATACTATTGCTTAATAAATTATTAAGCTTTATTATATATTTAACTAAAGCTATAATTTATTTTAATTAATTTATTAAATTTAATTTTTATTAGCTTTTTTTATATAATAATATTATAAATAAAATAAAATAAAATAATATAATAATAAAATAATAAAATAACTTACTATTATAACTTATATTATTAAATTAATTATTTTTATTATTATTATTATTATTATATAAATATAAATTTATATATTTTAATAATAATAAGCTTAAATTAGCACTAGATATATAGTTTTTTAATATATCTTATATTATTAAATTAATAATATATACTATATATTTAATATTATTTATAAATTCTTTTTTATTAACTTTTTTATAAGCTTCTTTAAAAGATTTTATAAATATATTATTATTATTATAAGCATTATCTCTTATAATACTAATAATTAAATAAATTAGTTATTTATTAATTATATTATTTAAATTAAATAAATAAAAAAATATATTTAAATATATTATTTATATTTAATAAATAAAAATATTACTTTAAAGCTTTTTTAAATTACTGAAATATATAAATTCTTATATAGCTTTTTTTTAATTTAATAAAACCTATAATAAAATTAATAATTATATATAAAATAAAATAAAATAAATAAATAAATAAATAAAATATTTATTAATTTATATTTTAATTTAAAATTTAAATTAATATAAATTAAAATAATTCTTAAATAAAAATTTTAATTATTTAAAGTTTAAATATTAAAAGTTATAGAAAAAGTTCTATAACTTTTAATATTAGCTTTTATATATATATTTAAATTTAATAAAGCTTTATTATAATTATTTTTTAATATTTCTTTAATATTAGTTTAATTAATTATAATATATTTATTAAATAATATTAATAAATATAATAAATATAATAATAATAATAATAAAATAACTTACTTATTATAATAAAATAATAATTTATTAAATAAAAAAGATATAATATTAAAAGAGATATTATTCTTTATTAAAAAAATTAATATTTTATTTAAAGCTTTTTCTTTATTAAAATTTAATAAAAAAGTATTATTATTATTATTTTTAATTTTTTAATTTTACTTATTTAAATTAAATAAAGCATTATTAATTAAAAAAATAATATTAGCTTTTATAAAAAAAATTAATATATATATATAAATAATAAATAAAATAATATACTTTTTTTTTTTATTTTTTTTAAACTTTTATTATAAGTAATAGCAGAATGCTTAGCTTAATAATGCTAAAATAAATTAAAAGCTTAAAAGCCTTAAATTTTACATTTTATATAAAAATTATAACTAAAATTATTTATTAATAAAAAAAAACTAATAATAAATAAATAAATAAATAAATAAATAAAATAACTAATATTATATATTTAATATATATTTATTTATATTTATTAGGATTTATAGGTAATAAATACTTAATAAATAAATTATACCTGAAAATATAAACTTTAAAGACTTTATTATCTTTTAATTTATAATTCTTTTTATTATAAATAAAATTAATAATATTAAAATTAATATTATTATTTTTTTTAAATAAATTTAAGAAATTAATTAAACTAGGCTTTAAATTAGAGCTTTTTTCTAGCAAGGAAATAATATTAGTTAAATCTTTAAAATTATTATTTATAATATATAGATAAATAAATAAATAAATAAATAAATAAATAAATAAATAAATAAATAAATAAATAAATAAATAAAATAAATAAATAAATAAAATAAATAAATAAATAAAATAAATAAATAAATAAATAAATAAATAAATAAATAAATAAAATAAATAAATAAATAAATAAATAAATAAATAAATAAATAAATAAATAAATAAAAAATAGGTTTTTAATAATTTAAATAAAAGCTATAAAAATAAAGGAAAAAAAGCTTTTATTTATAAAAGAAATATATATTTAAATTAATAATTAATTATATAATAAATTATATTATAAAATTATTATTATTTAATATAAGATTTTAGTGCTTATTTATATAATTATTTTATTTTAAGCTTAAATAATATATATATATTAGTATAATATAGGTTATAATAATCCTTATAATATATTTATTATTATAATATAAATATATATTATATAATAATTTTATATAAAAAGAAATTAATTAATTAAGTTTTAGAAATGCTTTTTATTAAATTTTAAATACAGTTATTTTAAAAATTTAAAATAGTATTATTAGCGCTATTAAAAATAATCTAATATAATTATTTAAAATATAATATACTATAAATAATATATTTTTATAAATAAAAGTTTAAATTTATATATATATTTTATTTAATTTATAATAAATTATTTAAAATAAACCTATTACCTAGTATATTTTATAGCTTTTATTTTTAGTTAATTAATTAGTTATTTAGTTATTTAGTTTTTTAGTTTAGTAACTAAAATTAATTTAGTTTTTAGTTACTAATTAATTAAATAAATTAGTTTAGTTAGTTAGCTGACTAAAACTAATTATTTTAGTTAATTAGTAACTAAAAAACTAATTAACTTTAGTTACTAAACTAAAAACTAAAAACTAAAGACTAAAATAGCAACCCTGCCTGTGCGTTAGAATTTTCTAAAGTATTAAAATTTATAATTAAAAAGTTTATAAATTTATTAATTTAATAATAAATAAAAATTAATTAAAAAAAATATATATATAAATTAAAAAAAGCTTTATTTATAAATAATTTTTAAATAATTTTTTTTAATTTATTTAAGTATAATATATTTATATAAAAACTATAGTAGTTTTAGAAATTTACTATATATAGGCCACTTAGTGCAGTACATGGGCTACTATAGTTTAAATAGGAATCTTCTATAGTTTAAATAAAAGAACTTATTTAATATAATATTTTATTAAAAAAATACCTAGTAGCTTTTATTTTTATATATAAAATTAATTATATATTTTAAAAATTTAATAAAATTATTAAAAAACTAAATTAAATTTATAAATTATTTATTAAAAAATTATTTTATTAAAGTTATATAAGCTAAAATAAAAGCTTTAATAAAAAAAAGTATTTAAAAAATAATAAATTAATTAAAAATTAAATTTAAGTTTTTATTTTTAAAATAAATATTTATTTATAAATTTAATTTAAATAAAAACTAAAGTATTATAAAATATAATTTATAATATATAAATATTTTTAAAAAAATATTATAATTTAAAATATATATATAATAATATTTATAATATATTTATTTTATATTTTTATTACTCTAGTAATAAAATTTAATTTTAAATTTTATTAATTTAATATAAAAAATATATTTTAAATATTAAATATAATAAATATAGTATTTTAATAATATATTTTATATTATTAGGTTTTTTATAATTTAAAAAACTTATAAAGTTTAAAAAAGCTTTATATAAGTTTTAAAACTTTTTTTAATTATAATTTAAAAATTTTATTTTAATATTTAAGTTTTTAAAATTTAAAATAAATTTAAAAAAGCTTTATTTTTATTATATTAAAAATAAAAAAAAAAAAATTTTTTTATAAATAATATTATAATAGTTTATTATAAAAGTAATTAAATATTATTTAATAATATTATAAGCTTATTTAAATATAAATATAAATTTTATAAAAAAAATAAAATAAAATAATTTTTAAAAAATAAAATAATTTATAAATATATTAAATATATAATATATATATAATATAATATATATATTAAAAAAGTAATTTAATATTTTAAATTAATTAAAAAAAATTAATATTTTTTAATAGTAATTTTTATATTTACTTTTATTAAAAAAATATATAAATTATAAAAAAACTTAAATTTTATTAAAAAAAAATTAATATTATATATAATTATTTTAATTAAATTAAATATTATTTTTATTATTTTTTTTTATAAAATATATTATAAATTTAATAAATAAATATAATAAAGTATTTAATTAATTTATTAAATATTTTTATTTAATAAAATACTTTATTTTATAATATAAAAAAAAATAAAAAAATTTAAGTTTTAATTATATTAAAAATTATTTTATTTATTAATAATATTTTTTAATAATTTAATTATTTAAAATATTATTTAATAAAATATTATAAATATTTTAATAATTAAAATAAAATTTATTATATTTTTTAAAATAATAAATAAAATTATAAACTTATAAAAATTATTTAATAAAATAATATTTAAGTTAAAAAGTATTTATTTAATATTTAATTAAAGTAAATATTTAATATTTAATTAAAGTAAATATTTTAATACTTACTTATATTATATTAATATATAAAATATATAACTTTAGTATAAATATTAATATAGTAAATTTAAAATAATTTATTTAATTATATAAAAAATATTAATTAATAAATTTATTAAAGTATTATTTTATTAAAAATATAAATACTTTTAATTATTATTAAATTTAATAATTTAAGTAAAAATATTATAATTAAAAAAAGTAAATAATAATTAAAAAAAATTAAATAAAATAAAATATTAAAGCTTAAAATTATAAAATATAATAAAATAAATAAAAAAAATTTAATAATTAATATTTTATTTTTCTTTAATATTAATTAATAAAAACCTTTTTAAGTTTATTTAAATTTTATATATTTATATATAAGATATTATTATATTTAATTTAACTTTAGTTAAAAAAATTATTTATTTTTATTAATTAACTTTAATTAAAGCTATAGTATTTATTAATATTATTTTTAAAATTATATATATATTAATATAAATATATAAATATAATAAATAAATAATATATATTTTTTTATTATTAAAGTAAATTAATATAAATACTTAAGTAAAAGAATATAAAAAAAATAACTATAAATAATATATTAATTATTAAATACTTAAGTAAATATAATAAAGTTTTAAAAAGCTTAAGTAAATAAAAAAATAAATTTATATAAAATAATAAATATATTTTTAGAAAATATATTAAATATATTAATAAAAATAATTTAAAACTAAAATATATTATAAAAATATATTTTTATTAATAATAATAAAATATAAGTAATTAAAATAAAAAAGCTTATTTAAAGCTTAAAATAATAATAAAAAAACTAAAAGTATAAGACTTAATAAAATAATAAAAATAATAAAAGTAGTAAAAGTTAAATTAATTTATATACTTTAATTAATATTTAATAATTAATTAAAAGCTTAATTTAAAGCTATTATAAGTATAATTTATAAATATAATACTAAAAAAAAAGCTAGCTTTAATAAAAAAATTAAAAACTTAAGTTTAATATAATTAATATATTAAATAACAGTAGTAGTAGCTATAATATATTTAAAAATTTTTAAAAAACTTTAATTAATAATATATTAATAATTAAAAACTTAAAAAAATATTTAAAATATAAAATTATATATTTTATATATTAAATAATAAAGTATTTTTTTTAAAAAAACTATTATAATAAAATTTATAAAAAAAAATAATATATTTATAATTATTAATACTTTATTATTATTTATTTTTTTTAAATATTTAAAGCCTTATATAAAACTTAAAAAAGTAAGTTTTTATTATTAGTATTAATTAAATTAATAATATAAGTATATTTTATTTTAAAATTAATATTATAATAATTTATTATAATAATAAAATACTTAAAGCAGTATTTAAAGTTATTATAAAATACTTAATTAAATATTTAAAAAAAACTTTAAATATTATAATATTAAAAAATAAAATAATTATATTTAATAAAGTATTTATAATAGTTTTATTAAATAAAAAATATATTAAAATATAGTTTTATTTTTTATTTATTATAATATAAGTTATAAAATTACTAGATTTATTTAAGCCTAGCTATAAAGCTTAATAAAATAGTATTTTTATTTATAAACAAGTATAGCTATTTATATAAGCTAATATAGTATTTTTTTTATATTAATATAAGGTTTTTTATAATAGTTATTATATACTTTATTTAATTAATTTAAGTATTTTAATAAATAATATATTACTTAAACTAATATTAAATATATTATATTTTTAAGCTGTAATTATAATAAAAATATAATATATAAGTTTTTTTTTTAATTTTTCTTATATAAGATATTTATATATAAATTAATAAAACTATTTTATAATTATTAATATATTTTTTATAATAATTTTAAATAAAGTTTTATATATTTTAAGTTTTATATTTTATAAAATTAAAATAATATAATTTTTATATTATTAAAAAGTTTTATAATTTTATTTTTAATTTAATTTACTATTTTATTTTACTATAGTAGTATTTTATAATTAAAATACTTTTAAACTAAAATAATTATTTAAGTTATTTTTTAAAAAATAATAATAATTTATATTATATAATTATTTATTTTTTTAAAAATTATAATTAATACTATTATAACTTTAGTAATAAATTAAAATATAGTTTTTATTTTTATAAATATTAAATATATTTTTAATTTAATTTATAAAATAAAAATTTAAAATAAAAAAAAATTAATATTAATAATAACTAAAATATAATTAAAATTAATTAAATAATAAAACTTTTAAATTATATAAAAATTATTTAATTAACTTAAATTAAATTTAAAATATTATTTTTATAATTATAAATATTTTTAATAAGTTTATATTAAAATATAATAAAACTAAAATATTATTAATATATAAAGTATTTAATATAAATATTTTTTAAAATAACTTTATTATATTAATTTTAAAAAAAATAATAAAAATTAAAGTTTTTAAAAATAATAAAATAGTTTTATAATAATTTTAAGTAAATTTAATAATAAAACTAGTTTAATATTT
Organism: Trichoderma asperelloides; assembly: GCA_021066465.1. NCBI lineage: Eukaryota > Fungi > Ascomycota > Sordariomycetes > Hypocreales > Hypocreaceae > Trichoderma > Trichoderma asperelloides. The sequence continues at coordinate 6,829 of JAJKFY010000106.1, read as the reverse complement.
TTTTAATTTAAAAATTAAAAAATAAATAAAGTAAATAATTATATTATTTTTTAAAAAAATAATATTATATAATTAAAATATATTTTAAAAATTTATATTTTAAATATTATTATTATATAATTATTATTATTTATATAATTTAAAAAATAAAATTAATTATATTAATTAATTTATTTTTAATTATATTATTATAATTAAAAAATTTAAATAAAAAAATATATTATTATTTTAAATTATATATATATTTTTAAAATTTAAATTTTTAAATTTTTTAATAATTAAATATATTAAATACTTTAATATTATAAAAAACTAATATAATATTTAATAAAATAAATAAATAAATAAAAATTTAAATTTTTTTAAAATTTTATAAAAATAATTATAATTTTAAATTAAATATTTAAAATTTAATAATTAAAAAAATTTAAAATATATTAAATTATTATATTAATTTATAAAAATTTAAAAACTTTATTTTTATTTAATTATAAATATAAAATATTTTTTTATTATTATAAATAAAAATTAAAAATATATTATATTTTTTATAAATATTTTTTTTATAATTAATATAAATAAATTTTTTTAATTTTTTTTAAATTTTATTATATTATTAAAATAGTTTTATATAATTTAAATATAGTTTTAGTTTTTATAAAATAATTTTATAATTTAAAAAAATTAAAATACTTTTATTTAATATAAAAATTAAAAATATAATTATATTATTTATATATAATTATAAATTTAAGTAAATAATAATTAATATTTATATTAAATTTAAATATTAATTATTTATATATATTTTAAAAAATATTATTTTTTTAAATTTATTAAAATTTATTAAAAAAAAATATAAATATTATAATAATTTAAATTTAATTATATTATATTTTTTTAATTATTTTATATTAATTTATTATTTAAAAAAATTATATTTTAAATTTTAATATAATTTTTAAATTATATTATTTTTAATTAATTTTATTTTTTAAAATTAATTTAATTTAATTTAATTTAATATTAATATTATTTATTTATTTAAATATATTAATAAATATAAAATAATTTTATTAATTTATTTATAAATACCTTATATAAAAAAAACTAAAAAAAAAACTTATATATTATACTTTTATTATAATTATAGCCTAAAACTATAGTATATTTAATATTAATTTAAGTAATATATTATTATATAAAAAAATTTTTTTTATTTAATTTTTTAAAAAATTAAAAAAGTTTAAAATAATTAAGTAATAGTTTATTTATTAATTATTATTAATTAATAATTAATTTATTAAAAAGTTTTTATAAATTATTTTTTTATTTTATTATTAATTTTTATTTAATAGCTAATATAATTATTATTTATTATTATTATTAACTTTAATAATTTTTTAATTTTATATAAAAACTATTTTTTTTATTATTATTATTTTTTTAATAAAATTTTATTTTTAATTAATAATAGTTTAATAATATTTTTTTTATTTTTTTAAATTAATATTAAACTATTTAAGCTTTTTTTAATTAAATTTTAATTATTTTATTTAATTTTTTAATTTTTAAATTAAAGTTATTATAAAATTATTATTAATATTTTATAATTTTATTAAAAATTCTTATAATATTAATTATATAATTATTATATTTTTTTAAAAATAAAAAATAAATTAAATTTAACTTAATTTTAAATAATTTAAAATAAAATTTAATTAATTTTAATATAAAAATAATTTAATTAATAATTAATTTAATATTATTATAAAAAAAATTAAATATATTTTATTAATTTTTTTATTTTAATTAATAATTTTTTAATTTAAAATAATAATATTTTAATTTTAATTATTAATAATTTAATTTTAATTATTAATAATTTAATTTTAATTATTAATAATTTAAATTTATTTAATAATAATAATAATAATAATAAAAAATAATAAAAATAAAAATAATAATATTTTAGTTTTAAATTATATTATTTATAATAAATAAATATTTAAAAAATATTTATTTATTATTTATAATTATAATATTAATAAAATTATATATATTTTATTATTTATTTAAAATTATTATAAATTTAATTTAAATTTTTATTAATTTATTTATAATTTTAAATTTATTTTATTTTTTATATTAATTATTTTAATTATTTATTTAATATTTTTAATATATTTTATTTTTAATAATTAAATAAAATTTAAAAATATTTTAATTTTAAATTAATTATAATTAACTTTTATTTTAATAAAAGCTAGTTTTAAATATATAAATTATATATAATAAAAATATAATTATATATAATAAAAATATAATTATTTTAATTTAAAATAAATTTATATTAATTTTTAATTTAATTTAATAATAAAATTATAATTAATTTTATAATAAAAGTTTAAATTATTAATATAAAAATAATTAATAAAGCTATTAAAATATATTTTAAAATTTTAATAAAGTTTAATTAATATTAAAATATTAATAATATTAAATTAATATTATTTATTTTTATTTTAATAATAATATTATTTAAGCTTTATATTAATTTAATTAAAATAAAAGAAAATATTAAATATTTAATTTATTTTAATACTGTTTTTAATATTATTTATAATTATTTTAATTTTTTTATAAATTAAGCTTAAATTTAAGTTATTAATTATATTTTAATAATATATACTTATATTTAATTTTTAATTATAAATATTAACTTTAATTAAATATTAATTTATTTTTTAAATAATATTATTATTAATAATATTAATATTATTATTATAAAGTTTTATAAGTAAGTTTTAAATAAAACTATTTTAGTTTATAATTAAATTTATTATTTTTATAATAATTATAATAATATTAATATTTAATTATTTTAAATTAAATTAATTTAAAAAAAAATAAATTAAAAAAAAATATTTATTTATAAAATTTAATAAATTTTAAAATTAAATTTTTTATAAATTAATAATTATAAAAATATAATTTAAAAAATATAATTTAAAAAATATAATATAATTAAACTTAAGTTATTTTAATATTTATAATTTTTTTAATAAATTTTAATTATTTTTATAAAATAAAATTTTTTAAAATAAACTTTAAGTAATATTTATATTTAATATTAATTTTAATTAATATTTACTTAATTTTAAAAATTATTTTAAATAATAATATATTTTAAACTATAGTTTTTATATTAAATAAAACTATTTTAATTTATTTAGTTTTAAAAATTATTTTATTAAAGCTAAAGTTAAATTTAAATTATATAAAACTATTTTAATATTATAATAAAAATAAAAAAAAGCTAAAAAAGCTTAATATTATTAATTATAAAAAAATAAATAAAAAAAATATAATATTATATTTTTAAGCTTTATTTATAATAATAAAATAATAATAAAAAAATAATATTATTTTAAAAATTTTATAATTAAATAAAAAAAAAATTAATTTAATTTTTTTTATATATAATTAAATTAAAATTAAATTTTTAAATTTTTATATATTAAAATAATAATTAAGTACCCTCTAAGCCCCCCCAACTATAAAGCTCTAATTATATAACCTAAGTATATAGCTATTTTTAAAAAGCTTTAAAAAAAGTTTAAATATATAACTTATTTATTTACTTTATTAAATTTTATATAAATTTTTTTTAATATTAAAATATTTAATATATTATATTTTTATTTAATTTTTATAAAAAAAATAAAGTTTTTATTATAATTTTTTAAATTTTTAAAATATATATAATATTATAAAATATTTATATTATATTTAATTTAATATTTTTATAAAATTTATTTTATTTAAATATAAAATTTATTTATTATTTATATAAAAATTTAAAATTAAAATTATTATTTTAATTTTTAAAAATTTTAAATAATTTTTTTAATTAAGCTTATAATTAATTTAAATATTAAAATTTTTTATATTTTATTAAAGTAATATAATAATATTTTTAAATTAAATATAAATTATATTTATTATTTAAGTTTTAATAAAGTATATATATAAATTTATTTTTATTAAATTTAAAATATAATTTAAAGTTTTTAATTTATTTATTATAAATTACTTAAATAATTTTAAGCTAAGCTTAAGTTATATTTATATTTTTTTTATATATTAAAATATTTATTATATTATTAATAAATTTAATTATAAAAATATTTAATATTTTTTTTAAAATTATATATAATAATATAATAAAAAAAAATAATAAATTTTATAAAACTTTAGCTTATATATTAATAATATTTAATATAATATTATTAAATTAAAATTAAATTATTTTATTTTTAAAAAAGCTATAAATTTATTATATAAAATATTAAAAAATTCCTAGCTTTATTAAAGTATATAATAATTTAATATAATAAATAATATTAAATACCTTTTTTTAAATTTAATTATAAAAATAAAGCTATACTACTTTAATTTTATATTATATAAATAAACTTTATTAATAAATATAATATTAATTTAATAAATTTATTTATATAATTATTTATTTAGTTTTTAAAAAAAAAATTTAATTTTATAATAAAAATAAAATATTTTATTATTACTTTTTTAATAATTTTATTTATAATATTTAATAAAAATATAAGTTTTTAAATATTAATATAATATTTTTAAATTAAAATATTTTTAAATTTATTAATAATTATTACTTTTATAATTTAAAAATAAATTAAAAAATAATTAAAAATTAAAAAAGTATTAGTTAATTAAATAATAATATTTATTATTATTTTTTTATAATTTTTAATTAAATTTATTAATATTTTATTTTTATTTAAAATTTTTTATAATTTAATTTTAAAAAAAATATTTTTAATATTTTTTAAACTAAAAAAAAATATATTTAAATTTAAATTAAAATTAAAAAAAAAATTTAATTTTTTTTAAAAAAAATCTAGCTATAAATATAATAACTTTTTTCTTATATTAAATTATTAAATTTAAATTATTATTAATATAGTAAAAAAAATAAAAATTAATTAATTTTATAAAAAAACTTATTATATAATTTAATTTAATATTTAAATTTTTTAAAAAAAAATTTTAAAAATATTATTTAATAAAATATATTATATTTTTTTTTATTAATAATCTAAAATAAAGCTTTATTTATTTTAAATTTTATATTTTATAAAGCTAAAGTAATATAGTTTTTATATTATTAAAAAGCTTTATAAGCTTTTTTATTTATTTAATTAACTATATTATTTTACTATAATAGTATTTTATAATTAAAATATTTATAAATTAAAATTATAATTATAATTTATATTATTTTTTAAAAAATAATAATAATTTATATTATATAATTATATATTTTTTTAAAAATTATAATTAATATTATTATAGCTTTAATTATAAATTAAGCTACTGCTTTAACTTATATAAATATTTAATTTTTTTATTTTTTAAGCTTTATTTATAAAACTAAAAGCTTAAAGTAATAGGAAAAAAAATTAATATTAATAATAAATAAAATATAATTTAAGTTAATTAAAAAATAAAAGCTTTTAAATTAAATAAAAAAATTTTAATTAATTTAAATTAAATTTAAAATATTATTTTTATAGTTATAAATAAATTAAATAACTTTATTTTTAAATATAATAAAGCTAGAGTATTAATAAAATATAAAATTAATTATATATTTATTTTTTAAAATAAATTTATTAAATTAATTTTAAAAAAAATAATAAAAATTAAAGTTTTTTAAAATAATAAAGTAGCTTTATAATAAAATTTAAATAAACTTAATAATAAAATTAATTTAATATTTTTTTATTTTTAAAATAAAAAAATAAATAAAGTAAATAATAATATTATTTTTAAAAGAAAATAATACTATATTAATTAAAATATATTTTAAAAGTTTATATTTTAAAAATATAATATTTTATAAATATAAATTACTACTTTTTTTTTATAAATTAATTAATAATTTTTTTTAAATAAATAAAAAAAAGTTTATATAATATTATTATATACTTAAAGTTTTTATAAAATAATTATATTAAAATTATTTTTATTTTTTAAAATTATATAAATAAATTTTTTTTTTATATTTTATTATAATAGCTTTATTAATTTTAAAAAAAAGTTAACTTAACTTTAATTTAATTTATATTAAAATATATTATAAAAAAGATTTATTAAAATCTTTTTTACTTAAATTAAAAAAAAAATTTTAAAAGCTTTTTTATAAGGTTTTTTATAATTAAATTTACTATAAATATAAAATAAAAATAAAATAAATTTAAAATATTAGCTTTAATATTCAATTTAATAAATTTAATAAATTTTTTAATTTTTTATATATATATATTTTATAATTATTATATAAAATTTAGTTATATATTTAATTTAATAATATTTAAAATACTATTTTAGTTTAATATTATTTATAAAAAATTTTATTTTAAATAGCTATATATTTAAAAAAAAACTTTTAATTATATAATAAATTTACTTAAATAATATTATTAATTTTTAAAATTAAAAATATATTGTTATTTATATTATAGTAGTTGTATTTTATTTTAACTTTAATAAATATAATATAGTTTATTTTTTTTAAATTTTTTTTTTAAATTTTTTATAATTTAACTATTAAAAAAAAATATAAATTTTTTTTAATAATAATAAATTAAATTTTTTAAAAAAGTTTTAATTTAAAATTAAATATATTTTAAGTTTATAATAAATTTTATTTATAATTATTTATTAATTTTTAAAAAATAATAATTATATTTTTATTAAAAAATTAATATAATATTATTATAATATT
>JAJKFY010000105.1:0-14594 GCA_021066465.1 Trichoderma asperelloides | reverse complement strand
TTAATAATAATAATTTAATATTTAAAATTAATAATAATAATAAAAATAATAAAAATAAAATAATTATTTAAAAAAAAATTTATAAAGCTTAAAGAATTATTATTAATTATATATTTTATTAAAAATATTAATAGTAAGTAAAAAAATAATATTACTATTATTATTACTTTAATTATTTTATTATATTTTTATTTATTATTTATATTATATATTATTTTTTTTTTTTATTTATTTAAATTAAAAAACTTTAAATTTTTTATTTTTACCTACCTAAATTAAAAAACTTTAAATGTTTTATTTTTACTTCAATTAAAAAATTTTAAATCCCTTATTTTTACTTACTTAATTAAAAAAATTTAAATTTTTTATCTTTACTTTATACTTTTTTTTACTTATTTAAATTAAAAAAAATTTAAATAAAAAAAATAAAAGCTTTATAAAATTAAATTATTATAGTTAATTATTAACTTAAATATTTATTTATTATTATATAATTTTAAAAAATTTAAGTATTATAAATAATTAAAAACTTTACTACTATATTTAACTTTACTAAAATAATAATTATATTTATAATTTTAATTATATTATATTACTTTCTTAAATTATACTACTGCCTTTAACTTTATTAAATTAATAATTATATTAAAAAATAAGTAAATTATAATATATTAATTAATTATATTTAAAAATTATTTATTATTTTTAACTTTACTAAATTAATAAATATATTATTTAAGTAATTAATATTTATTTTTTAATTTCTTTAATTATTTTTATTTTATAATTAAATTTAAGTAATTAAATTTTATTAACTATTATTTTTTAAATATATAATTATATTTTAAACTTAATATAAAAATTAAATTTTAAATTTATATAAATAATTTTAAATTATATTACTTTTACTGCTTTTACTTATATATTTATTACTTTTTATTATTTTTTTAAACCTACTGCTGTATTTTTTTTTTTTTTTTAATTTATTTTTTTTTAAATTTATTTTTTACTTTATTTTTTTTTTTAAAAAGATTTATAAAGGCTAAACTATATCTTTATAGCTTAATAAAATATATTAGTAGAATGGCATTAGTAATTATTATTATATTTTTTACTATACTTTTTGCTATATTTTTTACTATACTTTTTACTATATTTTTTGCTATACTTTTTACTGTATTTTTTACTGCACTTTTTATTATATTTTTTATTAAGCTTATTAAATTATTATTAAATATTAAATTTTAAAAAATTAATATTCTTCCTCTTTAATATTTTTTTTTTTTACTATCTTTAATTATAAAAAATATTTAATATTTAAAAGCCAGTAATAGGCTATATAAATATTTTATTTAATTACTTTTAATATAGCTTAATTTAATTTTATTTTTTAATTTTTAAAAGCAGTTTTATATTTTTTTAATTTTTTATATTTCTTTAATAACTTAAAAACTATTAATATTAATAATAATAATAATATTATAGATATTATTTAAAAAGCTTACTTATAGTTAATTAACCTAGCATTAATTTTAGCTTTTTTATATATAATAGTTAATAAATTATTTATAAATTTATATTTATATATATTAAAAAATTTAAATAAATAATATAGTAATTATAAAATAAAAGATATATTAATAAAAAAAGATAAAAAGTAATAGTAAAGTTTTAATAAAGAATATATATATAGCAGGATAATAAAAGAGTAGGTAATATTTTATAAAATATTTACTTATATAATTTATTATATATATATTTATTATAGCTTTAATTAATTAAAATAGTAGTAAAAATATATAAAATAAATATAAGAAATTAAATTTTTTTTTAATATTTATATAATTAAATTTATTTTTAATATATTATATAATATTATTATAATTAAGTAATTTTTTAATAACTGTTTTTTTTTAAAGTAGTAATATAATTTATATAAAAAATTATTTAAATTTATTAATACTTAAGTAATAAATTAAGGTTATATATTTATAATAAATAAATTAATAAAAAAAAAATAATAAATATACTATTATATATATTTATAATTAATTCTACTAGCTTTTAAGTATTTTAAAAAAGTATATTTAAAAAATTATATATAAAACTAGCTGTTAATTTTTAATATATATAAAAAAGTTTTTAAATAATATAATTTAAAGTATATAGTATTATTAAAATATATAATTTTTAATATATAATTATTTATTAAATTTATATTTATTTATTTATTTATTTAATTTTTTATAAATTTAAAATAAAATAATATTTAAAATTTAAAAAGCTAGTAAATATTAATATAACTTTAAAAAAATTTAAATTTATTTATATTAAAATAATAATAGTTTTTTAATATAATAAAATATTTATAATTAGGTTATATATAATAAATAAAATATATATAAAAAATAAAGTTTAATTTATACTTTAATTTATAATTTAAAAAATAAAATATTTTAAAATTAAATATAATTTAATAATAATAATTATATAACTGCTGTTTTTTTTATTTATTTAAATTTTTTAAAATATTTTTAAATATATTTTAATTTATTATTATTAAATTATATTTATAAAATTAATAAATATTATATATTTTTTTTTAATATAATTAATATTAATATTTATTAATAATTTTTTATATTATATTTATATTTTTTATTAATAAAGTAAAAAAATTTTTTTTTTTTAAATATTAAATTAATTTTAATTTAATAAAAACTATAATATAAAATATTTATTTATAATATTAATTAATTACTATATTATTTATATAAATATTATTAAAATAGTATTTTTATTAATAAAGTTATTATTTTATATTTAATATATTAATGAGTATTGCTATTCGGGCGGTACTTTTTTACTATTCGGGCGGTGTTTAAAGTACCTTAGAAATTTCTATAAAAATAATATAACTTTATATCTTCTTTTATATATAAAAAAAATATATTAAAATAATATAAAAAATATAATATAGTTAATTAATAATTATAATTTTATAAATTAATTTTATAAATATTTTATATATTTTTTTATATATAAAAATAATAAAAGAAACTTAATTAATATTAATTTTTATTTTTTATAATAATAAATTATTAATTTTAGGTAACTTTTTAAATAATTAATAAGTTATTTATATAAAAATTATAAAAATTTTAAATATATATTAAAATTTTATTTATATATTAAAAAAAAACTATATTAAAGTTTAAATAGGTTTTTAAAGCTTAAATCTTTTTTAAAAAAATAAAAAAAATTATATATATAAAGTTTATAGTATACTAAAGCTAATTATTAAATTATTTTATTTTTATAGATTTTTTTTATATTTTTTATAAGCATTTAAAATCTATATATGATTTTAAGCTAATAGACCCACCTGCCTAATTAAGAAAAATACCGCCTGAATAGCAAAAAGACACTGCCCGAATAGCAATACTTATATTAATAAAGCAGTTTTAAAGTATTATCTATTAGTTTTTATATTATAAAAATATTTATTTACTTTTATATTTAAAATTATAATAATAATAATAATAATAAAAATAATAAAATTTAAAAATTAAAATTTATTTTATTAATTTTAATTTTTTATTATTAATTTTTTAATTAAAAAAAATATAATAAATAAATTATAAAATTTAAATAATAATATATTTTATATTATATAAAATAAATTACCTATATTAAAATAATATAGCTTAAGCTATATAAAAAAAAGCTTATTAAAGCTTAAGTTAATTAATATATATATTTTAATAATATAATTATATTTTATATTAAAAATATTTATTTATTATTTAAATTTTACTTTAAAAAATTTATATTAAATTTTTTTAAAATATAGTAAATTATAAAATAAGTATTAATTAATTAATTATTAAAGCTATAAATAAATTAAGTTAAGTAATAAATTAAAATATTAATTAAAGTTTTAAATAATTTATATTTAAGTATATATAGCTGGGTTTTATATAAAGTATTATATAAAATTAAAAAATAATAATATTTTTTATAAAAAAAGGGTTTTTTATTTTTAATTACTTATACTAGATTATTTATATAATTTTTTAATTTATTTTATATTTATTAACTATAAAGTTTATAAATATATAATTAAATTTTTTAATTATTATATTTTTATTTATATTAATATTTTTAATACTTTAAAAAGTTAATTTATTTAATTAAATTTAATATAGTTAAAAATTTAAAGTTAATTAAAAAATTTAAAATTCTTTAATTAAGTAATTAAAAAAAATTAAATATATTTAAATATATTAAAAAATAAAAAACAATAATATTTTTAATATATTTAATATTATTAAATTAAATATATTAAATTATTAAAAAAATATTTATTAAAATATAAAAAGTTTTTAAATTTAATTATTATAATATAAATATAATTAATATAAATAATATTAATAATAAAATTAATAATTAAATTAATAATAAAAACAGCTTTAATTAAGTTAATTAAATTAATAAAATTAATAAAAATAATAAATTAAATATAAAAATAAAAGCTATTATTTTATTTTTTTAAAGCTATATATTAATAATATATAACTTTAAAGTAAATTTAATATAATAATTAATTTATTAAAAGTATAAAAATAAATTAATTATATTATAAAGCTATAAAATTATTATTATAGTATTTAAAAATAATATATAATTAATATTTAAATTATAAATAAATAAGTAAATATTATATAATTTTATATTTATAAAAAAATTAAATTAAAGAAAAAATAATAATATATATAAATTAATTTAATAAAGAAAATAAATAAATAAAAGTAGTTATAGTAAAATAGCTTAAAAATAATTTAATAAAAAACTAAAAATAAAGTATAATATATATTTAAAAGTAAATTAAAAAAAATAATTATTAATAAAAAAATTTATATATAAATAAATTAATATAAAAAATAAATAATTTTTAAAAAATAATATATAAAATTAAATATTATATATATTAATAAATAAATAATTTTTAAAAATTTATACTTTATATTATTAATTAATATAAAATAAAAGAAAAGCTATATTAAATATATTTTATATATATAATTTATAAAATATTATATATATTTTACTATATATTTTATTTAATAAAGCTATTATAAATACTTTTTTTAATTAAAAGTATATAATATTATATTAAGCAGTAATAAAAAAATTAAATACTATAATTAATTAATAATATATTAAATTAATGCTTTTTTATTATAGTATATTATTTTATTAAAATAAAAATAACTATAAAATAAAAGATATTATATTAAAAGCATTATTAATAATAATAGTAATTTAATAATAATAGTAAATATAATTTACTTTTACTTTAACTTTTATAAAAAAAGCTTTATTAAATTTTTATAAATAATTATATTTTTTTAAATATTTTCTTTTTTTTTAAATATTATTATTATTATATTTTAATTTTAAATTTAAAAAATAAATATTTATAAATAGCTTTATTTAATTAAATTAAATAATTAAAAAAAATTAATTATATTTTTAATATATTTAAAAAAAAGTTATTAATATTATTTATATTTATTTTATTATAATTATTATTATTATAATTTTTATTATTATTATTATTATTATTATTAATATTAATATTTTTATTACTTTTTTATTTTTAATTTTATTAACTTTTTTAATTTTTTTATTATTATATTAAATTCTTTTTTATAAAAACTATATTTAAAATATTATTTTCAAAAAAAAATAATTTTAATTATTATATTAATAATAAAAAATATTTTTATTATTATATAATTTATAAAACTATAAATTATTAATATATATTTTTATAAATATATATATATATATATATATTATTTAAAATTTATTAAATATTACTTTTATTAATTAATTATTTATTTAAATATATATATATATATATATATTTTAGCTTTAAATTAATATAAGTTATTAATAATAATAATATTTTTATAAATTATTTTTTTATTTATTTTTATATTTAATTATTAATTTTTAAATAATTAATTTTTAAATATTAATATATTTTATATTTTAAAATTAAATTATTAAATATTAAATATTTAATATATAAAAAAAATAATTAAAAGCTTTTAAAATAATTAAAGTAGAATGTTAATTTTAAATTATAAAAGCTTAAAAAAAATTAAAAAATTTATTTTTTATTATTAAATTTTTAATAAATTATTTATATATATTAAAAGCAGTTAATTTATTATTGCTTTAATTTATTAAGTAATTTTTATATTTTTTATTATTTTTTTTTATAATTATAATATTTATATATTTAATATATATATATATATAAATTATATTTTATTAATACTTTTTTTTTTATAAAAAATACTTATACTTTTATAATATTTTATAAAAAATTATAATATATATTTTTTTATTAAAATATAAAATTATTATATAATTAAATAATTTATGAAAATAATAGCTTTTTTTTATAATATTATATATATATATATATTTACTATTATATATAAAATAATTAATATAAAAATATAAGTATTAATATTTTTTATAATTAATTTATATTTATTTAATAAATATATTATAAAATTATTTAATATTTAAATTTAATAAATTTAATTAAGTAATATAAAAACTACTGTATTTTTTTTTAATAAATTAAAGTTTATATATTTATAATATAGCTGTAATAGTAATAGTATATAATATTATTATATACTATTACTATTAATTATATATTTTATATATTTATTATTTAATAAATATAATAAAAATAATTTATATATTAAAAATAGTTATTTATAAATATTTATAATATTATATATTTAATTTATATATAATATATTATTTTTTTATTATATTATTTTATTAAAATAAAAAAAAATATTAATTTATTAACCTATATTATTTATAATTTATAAGTATTGCTATTCAGGCAGTGTCTTTTTACTATTTAAGCAGTATTTTTCTTAATTAAGTAGGTGGGTCTATTAGCTTAAAATTACATATAGATTTTAAATACTTATAAAAAATATAAAAAAAATCTACAAAAATAAATTAATTTAATAATTAGCTTTAGTATATTATAAACTTTATATATATAATTTTTTTTATTTTTTTAAAAAAGATTTAACTTTTAAAAACCTATTTAAACTTTAATATAGTTTTTTTTTAATATATAAATAAAATTTTAATATATATTTAAAATTTTTATAATTTTTATATAAATAACTTATTAATTATTTAAAAAGTTACCTAAAATTAATAATTTATTATTATAAAAAATAAAAATTAATATTAATTAAGTTTCTTTTACTATTTTTATATATAAAAAAATATATAAAATATTTATAAAATTAATTTATAAAATTATAATTATTAATTAACTATATTATATTTTTTATATTATTTTAATAAATTTTTTTTATATATAAAAGAAGATATAAAGTTATAGTATTTTTATAAAAATTTCTAAAGTACTTTAGGCACTGCCTGAATAGTAAAAAAGTACTACCCAAATAGTAATACTTTTTATAAATAAACTATTTATAAATAATATATAATATTTAATATATAAAATACTTTAAGTTATAAATAAAAATTATATTATTTAATTAAATATAAATTTTATTATTTTAAATAAGTTAGTTTTTTTTAATTATTAATTTAATAATATTACTTTAATATAATATTAATATTATAATATTAATAATTTTATTTATATTAAATAAATATTTTATAAAATTATAAAAGGTTTTAATTATTAATTAATTAATTTATTAATTTTATTAATAAATTAATAAAAAATATTTAAAAATAATTTATTAAATTAATATATAATTTATATTTTATTTTTAAAATTAAAACTTAATATTTAATTTAATTTTAATTAATTAATAAAAATAATTAATTTTATAAAACTTATTAATAAAAAATAATTAAAATATATATTTTATTAATTTATTAATTTTTATATTTATTTTTTAGTATTTATTTTTTAATAAATTTATATTTATTTTTTATTTATTTTTTATTATTTATATTATTTATAAAATAATTTTATAACATATATTATTATTAATATATATAATTAAAATATTTATTATTTTTAAAAATAAAATTAACTTTTTTATTTAATTATTATTAATTACTTTTATATTTTATAATAAATTATTTTAAAAATAATATATTATAGTTTATATAATATAATATATAATTTTATTAATAATATAATAAATAAATTTTATTAATAATTATTATATTTTTTTTTTAATTTTAGTTTTAAAAATTTTATTTTTTAATATATAAAAAATATTTTAAAAAAATAACTTAAGCTTTATTTTTTTTTAAATTTATTTATATTAATATTAAAAATTACTTTAATATATAAAATTCTAATTATATAGTTTTTTAAATTTATTTTTACTTATAGTTTTATAAAGTTGTAAAATTAGTTAATAGTTTTTAGTTTTTAGTTTTATTATTAATATATAATTTTATTTTTAGTTATTAATATAAGAAATTAATTTAGTTTTTTATATATAAGTAAATTAGTAATAAAATAAAATATATTTTATTATTAAATTTATTTTTTATATATAAAATTTATTTTTTTTATATAAATTAATTTATAGGCTTTATAAGCTAAAAATTAAATATATAAATAATAATAGTATAATAAAATTAAAATAAATATATTTTATTTATAGTATTTTTAAAAATAAAATTAATAAAAATTAAAAATTAAAAAATAAAATTAGTTTTATTACTAAAACCTTTATTTTTAATAACTAATTTAGTAATAAATTTACAAGCCTGTAATTTTATAATATAAAATCCTGTTTTTTTTTATTTATATTTTTTAATATTTATATAAAACTTTATATAAAAATATTTTTATAATTATATTTTTTATATTATTTATAAATTATTTTATATTTTATAAAAAACTTAATTAAATAATATATTATATATTAATAAAGTATTTTAAATAATATTTAAGTAATTTATTTTTTTTATTTAGTTATTAATTTATAAATAGAAAATAATTAAAAAATATAATTTTATTTAAATTTAATTATATAATTTTAATTAAACTTAGTTTATAAATATATTTTTTATATTTATTATAATTTCTTTAATCAATTTTTTTTTAATTTAATTTTTTTATAAATTAATTTATTAATTATATTATATTAATTATTATAGTTATAAAAAAATAATATATATTTTAAAAATTAATTTATAATTATAAAAATTATATTTATTGTTTTATTTTTAAAATAAATTAATAATAATTTTATAATAAAGTTTATATTAATTTTTTAAAAAATTTAAAAAATAAAAAAAATTAAAGTTTATTATATAATTTATATTTTTTAATTATATTACTTTAATATATTTAATATTTTTTAATATAAGCTTAAATATTATTATTTATTTTAAATTATTAAAATTTTTATTTTATTAAAGTTATTATTTAATTTTTTTTAAAATAATTTATAAGTATATTATTATAATATAATATTAAAAATATATTTTTAAATTTTTTTTTAAATATAAATCTACCTTTAATAATAAAAAAAGTTTTTTTTAATTATTTAATTATTATTTTTTAAAGCTTTTTTAATAGGCTATAATAATAAAAATAAAATATAGTTTTATTATTATAGTTAGTTTATATTAATTATTTATAAAAGTAAATAATATATAAATACTATATTATATTATATAATATATTATATATTATATAATATTATTATCTTATATTAGTATTATATTTTAATAACTGCTGCTTTTATAAATTATAATTATTTTAATTACTAAGTTTATTTTTTTATTAAATAATTAATTATTAATAATTTTTATTATTATTTTTAATTAATTATTTATATTATAAAATATATTTTAATTAAATACTTTATTATTTATAATTATTTATATAAATATAATAATTATTTATTATATTTAATATATAAAATATATTTTTATAAAACAAAAAATTATTATAATTAATTTATTTATTAATTTTTTTTATTAACTTAAATATATAATAATACTTTTTTTTATATAGTTTTTTTAACTTATATTTAATTTTTTTTATTTTTTTTATTATTGTTAATTAATTTATTTTTAAAACTTAAGTAATTATTTAATTATTTTTTTTATATTTACTTTTTTATTTTATTTTATTTTTAATTATTTAATATATTAAATTAGCTAGTTTATATTTTAATATATTTTAATCCCTACTATTACTTTTTTAATAAAATTAATAAAGTATTTTAAATTATTAAAAATATTTTTTATTAAATTAATTAGAATTATTTTATTAAAGCTAATTTAATTTAAATTATATTTTATTTAATAATAATTTTATTAATAATTATTTATTTTATTTAATTTTAAATATTTTTATTTAAATTATATTATTTATATTTATAATATTACTTTTATTTTATTTAATAAAACTTAAATTAAATACTTACTTAATTCTTTTATTAATATTTTATTAAAACTTTTTTATTATTTTTTTTTTAATAATTTTTATTTATAATAATTATATTTAATTAAAAATTTATTATTTAATTAATTAAAAAAGTTATTAAATTTAAATTTTAAATAAAATATTTATAAGTTTTAAATATAAATAAAGTATTTTAAATTATTATATTTATAATATAATATTTATTTTATTATAATAAAATATATTATTAATAATAATTATATTATTATTTTTTTAAAAAAATTTTTTTATTAATTTTATTTTTATTTTTTTTATTATATATTTTCTATAATAGTAGCTTTTTTTTAATATTTAATTAAAGTTATTAATAAAGTTAATAATATATATATAATATTAATTTATAAAATATAAAAGCTATTTAAAATCTAGTATTTAATTAAAATATATATATATTAAAATATTTTAAACTTAAATATTTAATTTATTATTTTATTTTTTTTATTAATAATAATTTATTATAAATTTTTTATTATTATAGCTATAATAATATTTATTATATTAAATATATAATAGTAATTAATTTTTATTATTTATATAATATTAATTTTTATTTTTTTATAAATATTTTTATAACTGCTTTATAATAACTATTTTATTACTTTAATAATATTAGGTTTTATTATTTTTATAATATATATTTAAAAATATATGTTATTTTATTTTTTTAAAACTTTTATAAAAGTAAATATTATAAAAATCAATATTTTATAATATATTTAATATTTATTAAAAATTTTTTAATATATATAAAAGTTAAATAATAATAATTAAATTAAAAGTTTTTAATAGCTTTTTTAATATTTTATAATAATATTTAATAATTTAAAAATTTTAAATATTTAATATAATAATATTATATTAAAATATTATAATAATAATTTAATAAATATAATAATATAAAATTATAAAAATATAAAAAGAAAATATATATATATAATTTTAAAATTATAAAAATAAAAAAAAACTATAAAACTTTTATTAATTTTATATTTATATTATATAATTAAGCTTTATTAAGTTTTATTAATTATTTATTAATTAATATTTAAATAAATAATTTAATAATATAATTTAAATATTTATTTTTAAAATATATTTAACTTTAAATATTTTAAATTAATTAATTAATAATAATTTAATAAACTTTTTTTTTTATATTTTTATATTAATTTTTTAATTAATTAAATAAGTTTTTTTATAAAAAAATTATTAATTTTTTTTAAAATTATAGTTTTTTTATTTTATTAAATATTTTATTTATTAATAATATTTTTTATTTAATTTTTAATTAATTAGTTTATTTATTTTTTAATATTATTTATTTTTTATAAATATTTTTTTTAATAATAGTTTTATTTATTAATAAAAGATATTTAACTTTAATATTAAATATAAATATATAATAAATATTATATTATAAATTTTATATTTTAAAAAAAGTTTTAATTAATATATTAATAATTTAATTTTTTTAATTATTTTAAATAAATTAATATACTATTATAATTATTTATAAAATAATTTATTTAAAAAATAATAATTTTTATAAAATTATAAATAAACTTTATTTTTTATTTTAAATATAATTAATTAATAATATTTATTATAAGTATATTTAATAATTATTATAATTATTTTAGTTAAATATTTTATATTTTTAATATATAATTAATAAAATATATTTAATATATTTTAATTAAATTTAATATTTTATTTAAAAGTTTTTAATAATTTTATTAACTTAAATTTTATAATTAATTTATTTAAGTTTTATTTTATAAAAATACTATAATTATTATTAAAAATAAATTATAATATTAATATTATTTTTATTTATAATATATTTAATATAATTATAAAATAATATATTATTATTTTTATTATTTAATTATTTTTTTTAAAAACTTTTATTTATTTATAAATAATTATTAATAATATATTAAAAAAATATTAATTATTTTTAATTATTTAAAAAAAATATAATTATTTATTTAATAATTTTATAATAAAGTTTATTATTATTATATATTAAAAATAAAATTTATTTTATATAAGTTATAGTTTTTTTATTAGCTTTTATATATTTATTTTATTTTTTAAATATTTTAATAATTAATATATTATTTAATTTTTTTTATTAAAGTATATTTAATTTATTAAATATTATAATTATTTTTTTTAATTTTATATAAAATTATATATTATATATTATTTTAAAAATATTTTTTAAATAATTTTAAAAAATATATAAAAAAGTTTTATTATTAATATTTTTTTATATATTAAGCTATTTTTTTAATAAAATAGTATTTTAATTAATTTTTTTTTTATTTAATTATAATATTTTATATTTTTTATTTTAAAAAAATATTTATTTATTTTATATTTTTAAATAAACTTTTTTTTTAATATTTAATTTATATATATTTTTATTATTATATAGTAAATATTTAATAATTATATATTATTTAATTTATTATTATTTATTTTTAAATTAAATATATTTAAAATTTATTTATTTTTATTTATTAATAATTTTAATAAAATATTAAAAACTAGGTTTTTTTTTAAAAAAATATAATATACTTTTATTTTATATTAACTTAAATAAATTAATATTATTATTAATTTATAATTAACTTTTATAAAACTAAAAGTTATTATTATAATATAGTTTATAATATTTTTAGTTATTAAATAATTTATTAATACTTATATTAATAATTAATATAATTAAATTACAATTTTTAGTTTTTTATATATTTATATTAAATATATAATTTTTAATTTTATTAATTTATATTATATTTTTACTTTATTAAATTATTTATTATATTATATTATATATTATATTTTATTTTATAATAACTATAGTAATTTTTATTTATTATTTTAAAAATAAAATATAAAAAACTTTATTTTTTTATTATTTATATTTATTTTTAAAAATATTAATTTTTTAAAATTATAATAATAAATCTTTAATTTAAATATAAATTATTTTTAAAATATATTAAATATTTATTTTTGAATTTTTATAAGCTTAAAAGTTATTTTTTTATAATTTAAAATAATAAATTTTTTTATTTAATTTATTTATTTTTTTATTTTTATTTTTTTTAATTTTATAAATAATTTTATTTTATATTGTTTTAATAATATTATTTTATATTAAAATTAATAAATACAATATTTAAAAAAAAGTAGCTATATTTAAATATATTTTAAAATTAATTAAATTATTAAATATTTTTAATTTTTTTATATTAATTAATATTATTTAATTTTTATAATTATTATAAATTAATAATTAATAAAAAAAAATATATTAAATACTATAATATATATTTTTTATAATAAAATTAAAAATATATTAAATATTAATATTTTATTAAAAAATTAAAAATTAATAATTATATAATTTTTTTATTATTTTTAATTATTTTTTATATAATAAATATTAAATAATTAAATAATATTAATTATTTTATTTAATTTATATAATTTTATATATATAAATTATTTATTATAATATTTAAAAATTAACAGTTTTTAATATTTAATAAATATAAATATATTAATATTTTTTAATTTTATTAATTATATATTAAATTAATATTTTTTAAAGTAATAGTATTATATTATAATTATATTATATATTATATTTATTAATTATTTATTTAAATATTTTTATTTATTTTAGTATTTTTATAATAAACTATATACTAAATAGTTAATATAGGGTAGATTCTTAAAAAATAAAACTAGTAATAATTTTAGATTTATATTAGTAAAGTAGTTAAAAAACCTAATAAATAATATAAGAAATAGTAAATAAATATTATTAAATAATAAATAATATAAAATATATTATAATTTTAATTTTATATTAATAATTAACTATTTAAGTTATTTAAATAAATATAAAAAGTAAACTTATATATTTAATTAATTTAAATAAAATTAAAAAAATAATTTTTAATTTTTTAAAAATTAATTTTTTATTTATTAATTTAATATTAAATTAATAAATAAGTTTTTAATTTATTTTTAATTAATTTAA
>JAJKFY010000104.1:0-15075 GCA_021066465.1 Trichoderma asperelloides | reverse complement strand
TTATTTTATAAAATATTTTTATTTATTTATTTTTTTATTTATTTATATATAAGTTATTTTATTAATTTTATATTTTTATTTTTATTTTTAATAATAATTTTATTTATAATTAATTTATTTATTTTTTTATTTATTAATACTTTTTTTAATAATAATATATAAAAAACAGCTGTTTTTAATTTTATATTATTAAATAAGTTTAATTTATAATTAATTTTTTTAAAAATTTTAAATAATTTAAGTTTTTTAAAATTTAATTTATTACTTAATTAATTTATTTTAATATTTAATAACTTTTTATTATATAAATACTATAATAAATAAACTATTTTTATTTTTAAAAAAATTAATTTTTTAATTTTTATATAATTTATATTTTTTTTTAAATATTATTTAAAAAATTTAAATTAAGTTTTAAATTTTTTTTATAATTATATTATATTTTTTATAAAAATTTATATATTATTTATATTTAAATTATTATATAATAGTTTATAAGCTTTTAATATAAACTTATAATTAATATAAAATAATATAACCTTTATAGTTTTTATAATATAACTATTATATTATATTTATATAATAAATAATACTTTAACTTAAGTATTTTATTAAAAATTAATATAATATTATAAATATACTTTAATAATTTAATTTATTTATTTTTTTTTATTTATTTATTAATTTATAAGTAAAATATTATATTTAATTTATAATAAATTTTAAATTTAATTATTAATTTTTATTAAAATTTAAATATAAAAGGATTTTTTTTATTTAATATAATTTTTTTTAATATTTTATATTTAATAAATATATATTTTATATAAAAATATATTAAGTTTTTTATATTATATACTTTTTTATATAATAAAAAATATATTTATTTTAAAAGTTTATTTATAACTATAAAAATATTATTAAATTATTTTTTAATTAATAAATTTTTTAATTTAGGTAAGTTAATAATATAATTAAAGATAATAGTATATTAATTTTTTTTTAGAACTAAAATTAATTATAATTTCTTATATAGCTAATATTATTTATTTTTAATTTTTTTATATATATTATATTTTTTAATAACTTCTTTAATTTTTTATTTAAGTTTTTTAAAATAGTAGTAGTATAATATATAATTATAAGTAATTTATATACTTTAATATACTACTGTAATTATACTATAATAAATATCTTAAATTACTTTTATTTATAATTTCTTTAATACTTAAATTTATTTACTTTATTTTAAAAGTTTATAAGTTACTATTATAACCTATCTCTTATAGTTGCAATAATAAGCCTATAGGGTAGGCCAACCTGGATTAATAATAAACCAACTAGCTAATTAGTAGTAACTTATTAACTTATTTATTAATTTAGTAATATAACTTATTAGACTTATAAAATAAGTTTAATAAACTACTAATATTAACTAAATATATAAATTTACTTTTTATATTTATTTAAATAATTTAAATAGCTAGTTATTAATATAGTTTATACTTATAAAATTAAAATTAAAATACTTTTTTAACTCTTATCTACTAGTAACTTTTATTATAATATAATATTACTTATAGATTTCCTAACCTATTTGCTAATATAAACCTTAAAGAACTTATTCTAGGTTTATTCTTTAAAAATCTATTCTATATTAATTAGCTAGTATATAGTTTATTATATATTAATAACTCTTATTTAAATAATTACTAAACCTACAGGCAATAATAAAAATATATTAAATAATAGTTAATAAAAAACTACTTTTATATAAGAGGATACTTATAAACAGCACCTACTACTTACTCTAAAATAAAAAATAATTAACTTACTTTTTATATAAATTAAAAACCTAAAAGAATAGTTAAAGTACTATAAAAAAAAAAAAAAAAAAAAGTCCTTAAAATTAAATAATTAAATAGCTTTAATAAAAATATTTTAAAAATAATTAAATTCTTTACTAACTTAAAAATATATTTTAGCTATTTCTTAAATATATTAAAAATAAATAAAAAATAAATCTTTTTTATTATAAATTACTTTACAGATACTGCTGTAGAATAGTTTAAGCCTATTTTAATAAATTATATAGTTAATAAGGAAATATTTAATAAAATAAAAAAATAAACTAAAGATATTTTTATTAATTTTATAAAATTTAAAAACTAAATTAAAAAATTCTTTAATATAATAAATAAAGAAAAAAAAGTAGAAAAGGAGCTTAGGTTTCTATAATAGAAAAAAGCCTTATTTAAATATACTATTACTTTTTTATACTTACTTATTAAAGTTAAATAAATTAAAGAAATAAAAAAAAAAGTCTTTTATAATAATATTAAATTTAAAGTTAAAAATAAATTATTTAAGGAAAATTAAAGTAAAATTAAATTTATTAAGTATACTTAAAAAACTATTAATATTAATAATTATAATTTTAAATAAAGCTAAAAATATAAATTAAAAAAGTATAAATATTAATAATTATTTTAGTAAAAAGCTTAAAATAATATAAATTAAAAAAGAAAGTATTAAAAATATATTACTAAAAGTAATAATAATATATTAAATAAAATAAACTTTAATACTATTAAAACAGCTAAGTTTAAAAAAAAATATAACTTTTATAGTAAAGTAGGCTATAAAAAAATATACTGCTATTTTAAAAAAAAATAAAAAAAAAAATAAAAAAAGCCTAAAATAAAAAACAGTAATTAATATTATAAAAAAAAAAACTTAAATAAATACTATTACTAAAATATTTTATATTAGTTTTAGTTAAATTACTTACTATAATAATGCCTGTTAAATATATAAAAGTAATAAAAATAAATTAAAATATTATTTAAAAAAGCTAAAAAAAAGCTAAATTATAGAAAGAAGTTGAATTAATACTTTAACCTTTTTTAAATAACTAAATAATAATAAATATAAAAATAATAAAATTATAAATAAAAACTTAAATAACTTAGTAAATTAACTAAAAACTTAAGCTATAATTTCTAATCTAAATTAGTAAAGCTATTATAAATTTATTAAAGCCTATAACTTAAATTATAATATAAAATACAAATACTATAAATTAATTAAGTATAATATTCTAATTCCTATACCTGGTATAGGGTAGCTAATTTTTAAAAAATAAATCTTTAATATTAGGTTTATATTAATAAAAAAGTAAATTAAAGGCTTATAAGCTAAGTATATATTATATAACTAATAAAGTATTATTATATAATACTCTATTTTATATTATTATTATATATTACAACCTGAACCCTATATTTATATATTAGTAGCCTAGAGGTATATACTTAAGGATTAACTAAAAACCGACAGACTAATTAAAAAAGAATTATAGTTTACAAGCACCTTTATTAAATTACTTTTATAAGCTATTATAAGCCTATATATTATAATTTAACTATAATTTAAATAAAATAATTTATTATATAAGACTATTTATTATACTTATTAAATAAAACTTAAATAATTAATTATTAATATAGTAATAATATAAAGTATAGTATTATATAATAATACTTTATTAGCTATATAACCTATACCTAGCTTATAAGCCTTTAATTTACTTTTTTATTAATATAAACCTAATATTAAAGGTTTATTTTTTAAAAATTAGCTACCTTATACTAGATATAAGGGTTAAAATATTATATATTAATAACTTTTATTTAAAAAGTTTTTTAAAAGCTTTTAAGTAATTTAAACTACTATAGCAACTTTAAGCAATTCTAATACTTTTATTTTTAATTTTATTTAAAATATAAATATAAATATTAATTTTATTAATAAAATTAACTAAAATAAGCTAATTATTAAATAACTTAAAAACTTTATTAAAAAACTATATAAAAAGTAGTAAAAAGCTTTTATTTTTAAAAAAAATATTAAAGTTACTCTTAAACTTTAACCTCTACTAGTATATAATAGTAAATCTATTAAACTTTAATTATTTATTATATAACTTAAAGCTTATTTTTAAAACTTTTTTATTATTTTTAAAAAAAAAAAAAAATATCTTTTATAATATTTTATTTTTTTAAATTTACTTTTAAATAATTTAAACTTATTTAAAATAACTATATTAAATATAACCTTACTGCTAAAAAATTTATTAAAGCTATTTTTAAAAGTTTTAATAAATTTAAAAAAGAACTTAAAAAAGCCTTTAAAAATATTAAAGAAATTAAAATAGCTAAAAATAAGCTTACTGCTATTTATTAAAAAAAAAAATATTTAAATTATACTATAATATTTTAAGACTTAGTAATATATATTAATTAAAGGGAATTAGTATTTATTAAATAATTCTATAATAAATTTAAGCCTAAAATTAAAAAAAAAGTTTATTAAATTAATTAAAAATAATATAATTTTTTATTATTTATAAAAAAATATATAAAAGCTAATAACTTACTATAAGAATTAAAAATAAATTTTTTAAAATAAAAAAAAAAATATTAAAAATTTTAAGTAAATTAAGGTAAGAAATAATAAAAATTAATTATTAAAGATAATAATAGTATAGCTGGATTTATAAACTTTAATATAATATAAAAAAAAAAAAAGAAGTTTAAATACTATAATTATAGAAAGCTAAATTATATAATAAGAAATTATAAATTTTTAAAAAAAAAATAATTTTTAATTTTTAAATTAAAAATAATATATATTATAAATAAAAGTAATAAAGCTATTTATTTATTAAAATAATTAAAATTTTTTAAAAATATTAATAACTATATATTATAACCTGAAACTATAAGATATATACTCTAGATATATTATAGACTAATAGGCTAATTAAAAAGGGATTACAGCCTTTAGAGTAAGCTATCTTAAATGGATTACTATTATAAAAATAAGCTATTATAAAAGGATTACAATTAGGATTGTAAGCTTTATAAAATGATTTATTATATAAGACTGTTTATTATACTTATTAAATAAAACTTAAATAATTAGTTGTTAATATAGTAATAATATAAAGTATAGTATTATATAATAATACTTTATTAGCTATATAACCTATACCTAGCTTATAAGCCTTTAACTTACTTTTTTATTAATATAAACTTAATATTAAAGGTTTATTTTTTAAGAATTAGCTACCCTATATTAATTATAGGATTAAAATATTATATATTAATAACTTTTATTTAAAAAGTTTTTTAAAAGCTTTTAAGTAATTTAAACTACTATAGTAATTTTAAGCAACTTTAATACCTTTATTTTTAATTTTATTTAAGATATAGATAAAAATATTAATTTTACTAGTAAACTTAACTAGAATAAATTAACTACTAAGTAACTTAAAAACCTTATTAAAAAATTATATAAAAAGTAGTAAAAAGCTCTTATTTTTAAAAAAAATATTAAAGTTATTTTTAAACTTTAACCTTTACTAGTATATAATAGTAAATTTATTAAACTTTAATTATTTATTATATAACTTAAAGCTTATTTTTAAAACTTTTCTATTACTTTTAAAAAAAAAAAAAATAAAATATCCTTTATAATATTTTATTTTTCTAAATTTATTTTTAAATAATTTAAACTTATTTAAGATAATTATATTAAATATAATTTTACTACTAAAGAATTTATAAAAGCTATTTTTAAAAGTTTTAATAAATTTAAAAAAAAACTTAAAAAAGCCTTTAAAAATATTAAAGAAATTAAAATAACTAAGAATAAGCTTATTACTATTTATTAAAAAAAAAAGTATTTAAATTATACTATAATATTTTAAGACTTAGTAATATATATTAATTAAAGAGAATTAGCATTTATTAAATAATTTTATAATAAACTTAAGCCTAAGATTAAAAAAAAAGTTTATTAAATTAATTAAAAATAATATAATCTTTTATTTTTTATAGAAAAATATATAAAAGTTAATAATTTACTATAGGAATTAAAAATAGACTTTTTAAAATAAAAAAAAAAATATTAAAAATTTTAAATAAATTAAGGTAAAAAACAGCAAGAATTAATTATTAAAGATAACAGTGGTACAGCTGGATTTATAAACTTTAATATAATATAAAAAAAGAAAAAGGAATTTAAATACTATAACTATAGAAAACTAAATTATATAGTAAAAAATTGCAAATTCTTAAAAAAAAAGCAATCTTTAATTCTTAAGCTAAAGGTAATATATATTATAAATAAAAGTAATAAGGCTATTTATTTATTAAAATAATTAAAATTTTTTAAAAACTTTAATAACTATAACTTTTATAATTCTTTATTTAAACTCTTAAATATATCTTAAATATTAAATAAAAAAGCTAATAATAAAATCCTTAATTAATAACCTATCTTTTAAGTTAATTTTATAAATTTAGTAAATTTAATTAAAGGCATTGCCTTAAATAATAATAAAGATAATAAATAATATAATTATAAATATTATTTTAAGAAATTTTAAAATATTATAAGATATTATAAGAATTTTACCTTTAAAATTATAACTTTTAATTTATTTTAATATAATATTATAAATAAAGCAAGTATAGATATAAAATACTTTTTAATAATACTATATACTTACTTAAATAACTTATAAAAATAAATTTTAAAAACCTAGTATATTATTAAAGCTATTATTATTAATTAAGCACTTTTATAATATTTTAATTATAAATAAGTAATTAAAGAATATAATTATATTAACCTAGTATATTTAATATACTATAGTATTAGTTAAATTAATTATATTACTTATAAGTATATAAAATATTTTAAATAGAAAGTAGAAAAAAATATTTTTTTAATATATATTCTTTAATGTATAATATTAAAACTATATAATAATTTATACTGCTTTATATAAAAAATTACTTAATAATACTAATCTTTTAAAATAGTTATTTTAGAATTTTTTAAATATTTAAATAAAATAAGCTTTTTTAAATATATTAATTAATTTTATAAAGTATATAAATTAAGAAAATTATAGAATTAGTATAAGTAAAAAGAAATTAAAAAAGTAAAATTAAATTATTAATAAAAAGAATTTAAAGATTATAATAAAATAAAATATATATAATATATAAATAAGAAAATTAAAAACTAGTTTTATTTAAAAAATTACTAAAGTCTTTTATAAAAGGGCAGTAGAAGAATTTATAATATTTAAATATTATTAACTTAAAATATAATAGTAAAGAAAAAAAAAAATACTTTAGTAAAAAAATTATTTTAATAATATTATTAAATAAAAATTTACTTAATATTTTAATAAATAGTAGGTTAAGAAGTAATTATATATTTACTATAACTATAATATATCTGCAGTTATTAATATATAAGAAAAAGAAACTATATTAACTTTTTTATATTAAAGAATAAACCTTTAAATATAATAAAAAATAGATTAAGTAATAGATTAATCCTCTGCTGCTATATATTAGCAACTGTATTATAAATATAATATATAATATAGCTAATATTTTAAAATATAATCTTATTTTAGAAATACTTTAGTTATATAAATATAAACTTAATATAAAATAAAGAATAGGTTAAATTTATTAATATAATAATAGAAGTATTTTAAATAAAACTAATGCAGAAATATTAAAAAAGAAACTAGGTTGTTAAAAGCTTAAGGTTTTTTTTAACTTTTTAAATATTTTTTTTTAATATTATTAAAAAAAGAAAAAAGTAAAGTAAGTTTATATATAAAAGTATATTACTATCTTACACCAAGAATTAATATAATTTAATAAAGAATTATATAAATTAAAAATAAAAGAATTTATTTTTAAAAAATAATTAGCACTAATTTTAAAATAATATTAAAAATACTAAAAACTTTTTAATAATTAATTAAAAGAAGAATTACTATTATATTTAAAATAGAACTATAAAATAGTATTAAAAAAAGAAAAATTACTAAAGTTTTATAAAATATATAATTTAAGTAAAAAAAAACTAAAAATACTTAAAAAATAAATTAAAATACAGTTATAAAAAGAATATATTTATATATTAAAATCATTAATTAAATATTCTATTATCTTTATTTTAAAAAAAAATAGTAAACTATAATTAATTATTAACTACTGTAAATTAAATTAAATTACTGTTAAAGATAAAACTCTTTTATTATTAATTTTATAAATTAAAAATAGGTTATATAGGAAAAAGTAATTTATAATCTTTAACCTTATAGGAGCTTATAAGCTTATATAAATAAAAGAAGAAGATAAATGAAAAACAGTATTTATTATAAGATATAGGCTGTATAAATATATAGTTATGCTATAAGGATTTATTAATACACCTGTATTTTTTTAAAAAAGAATAAATTATATATTAGGACTATACTTAAATAACTTTATAATAGCTTATATAGATAATATTTTTATTTTCTCGGAGACTTTTAAAGAATATAAGAAATATATTTATTTTATATTAAAAAAACTTAAAAAAGTAAAATTTTTTATTAATTCTAAAAAATATATTTTTTATTTTTAATAAATGAAATTTCTTAAATATATTATTATTTTAGAAGAAATTTATATAAATTTTAAGAAAGTTACTGTAATTAAAAAATAGCTAATATTTATAATACTTAAAAAAGTATAGGTATTTTTTAAACTTATTAACTACTACTAAAAGTTTATTAAAGACTTTATATAAAAAGCTATTTTGCTAATAAATATAATAAAAAAAGGTATTTTTTTTAAGTAAAGGGAAAAATAGTAAAAAGCTTTTAAAGAATTTAAAATAGTAATAATATTAGAACCTGTTTTTGCTATATTTAATTTAAAAAAACCTATTATAATTAAAATAAATGCATTAGTGTTTATAATAGGAGGAGTATTAAGTTAATCTGGAGATAATAGTAAGCTAAGATTTATTATATTTTTTTTATATAAACTTTATAGATTAGTGATATAATATACTATATATAATAAAGAAATATTAGCTATTATTAAAGCACTTAAAAAATAAAGATATTACTATTATAGAAGTAAGTATAAGGTTATTATTTTTATAGATTATAAAAACTTTACTTACTTTACTACTATATAAGAATTATTAAGCTAATAAATTAAATATTTTAAATTTCTTTTATAATTTAACTTTAAATTTATTTACTGTAAAGGATTAGAAAATAGATAAGCTAATATATTAAGCTGATAAGTTAATTATAAATAAAAAGTACTTAAGTATATTATATAAGTATTATAATTTAATAATAATAGTAATATTAAATAAGTATAAATTTATGCTATATTTAAAATTTTAAAAAACAACTTTATATTTAAAAAAATTAAAGAATTTATTAAAGATTAAGAAAATAAATAATATTTTAAAAATATTATTATAAATTTAGGATATTTTAAATAATATAGAAAAATTTAAGTACTTAAAAAACTATAAAAGAAAATAATTAAATATATTTATAAGTATTTTTTATATAAATATAAAGGTATAATAAAAATATATAATTAAGTTTTAATATATTATAATATTAAAAAACTTAAAGAATATATAAAATATATTATATTATATTATAATATATATTAATAAATAAAAAATAAAAGATATAAGCCTTATAGGAAATTATAACTGTTATTTATTATAGAATAACTCTAGGAATTAATTATTTTTAACTATATTATTAATTTACCTTTATTAAAAAAACTATTTATAGAAATATAATATAATAGTATTTTTATAGTAGTCTACTGATTTATAAAGTAAGCTTATTTTTTATTATATAAAAAATTATATATATTAAAAAACTTTACTTACACTTATATAAAAATAATTACTGTTAATTATAGGCTACTAAAAGAAATTATTTTAAATTAAAAATAAATATTTATTTTTAAATTTTAATAAAAATTTATAATTAAATTAAAAATAAACTATAAACTTAATACTATATACTACCCTTAAATAAATAAATAAATTAAATATATAAATTAAGTTATTAAAGCTTACTTATAAGCTTATATTAACTTTATATAAAATAATTAAGTTAAGAAACTACCAGTAGCTTAGCTATATTATAATAGTATATTATTAAAATTTATAAAATTAATGCCTTTTTATATAAATTATAAATTTATACTAAAAGTATTTAAATTACTATAAAATAAACTTAACTTAAAAAAAGTATAATTATAAGCTAAATTAATAATTAACTTATATAAAGAAATAAAAGCAGTACTTAAATTTACCTAAGAATTTATAAAAAAATATATAAATAAAAATAAAATTGCAGGATTAATTTTTTAAAAAGAGAATATAGTTTACTTATTATAACATTTATAAGGCTATAAGCTACTAAATATTAAAATAAATAAGCCAAGTAATAAACTTAATGTTAGAAAAATAAAACCTTATAAAATTCTAGAATAAATTAAAGAAATTAACTATAAGTTAGCATTATTAAATATAATAAAAATTTAAAATCCAGTTTTTTATATATTATAATTTAAAAAAGTATAAATTAATAAAAAAACTAAAAGACTTATTTTAAATAAAATTATTATAGAATATTAAAAAGAAAAATATAAAATTAAAAATATAATTGCTGTATATTAAAACCCTAAAATTTAAAATATTAAGTACCTTATTAAATAAAAAGGCTACTTAGAATTTAAAAACTTATAAAAACCTATTAAATACTTTAGCTTTTAAAAGCTAATAAAAAAGTTTTTTTAAACTATAGGATTAAAGAACTTAAATTAGTAAACTTAAGCCTAATGCTTAAAAAAAGTTAATTAATATTATTAAAAACTTTTAATTATTAAAAATTATTTACTACTTTATTTTTTTTATTTAATTCTTATATTTTATAATAAACTAACTCTTTATTATATTTTTTTATTTTACTTTTAATATAATAAATTTATAATAATTAATTTACAGCCTTAGATAACTTTACCTATAACTTTAAAAGCTAAATTTAAAAAGACTTTAAAGCCTTGCCTGCTGCTTTTTCTTTAGCCTTTAATTTTTTATATTAATTTAATACTTTTATTATTAAAAAAAAAATAAGTCAGCCTTAATTAATAATAAAGAAGAAATATTTACTTATAAAAAAATGCAATTAATATACTATTATAAGACTGGCTATACTTTATATATTTATAATAATAAAAAGAATTTTTAATTATATAATAAAAAACCTTTTTTTAGAAATAATATATATATAGTATATTTAAATTAGATTTATTAAATAAAATATATAATATAAGAATATTATACTTGCAAGCTTTATAAAAAAGAAATTTAAATACTCTGCTAGTTATAATAGTATTTTTAAGAAAGTAAGTTTATAGGAATTATAAATATAGGAAAGGTAATGTATTTATAGATTATATATTACTATATATATAGCCTTAAGGATAAAATTAATAAAGAGGGGGTATTGTATTATAACCTAAAATTATAAAATATATATTTTAAATATATTATAAACTAATAAGTTAATTAAGAAAGGATTATAGCTTTTAGAGTAAGCTATTTTAAATAGATTACTATTATAAAAGTAAGCTATTATAAAAGGATTATAATTAGGATTGTAAGCTTTATAAAATGACTTATTATATAAGACTGTTTATTACGCTTATTAAATAAAATTTAAATAATTAGTTATTAATATAGTAATAATATAAAGTATAGTATTATATAATAATACTCTATTAGCTATATAACCTACACCCAGCTTATAAGCCTTTAACTCACTTCTCTGTTAATATAAACCTAATGTTAAAGGTTTATCCCTTAAGAATCAGCTACCCTATACCAGTTATAGGATTAGAATGTTACACTATAACTTCTATAATTCTTTATTTAAACTTTTAAATATATTTTAAATATTAAATAAAAAAATTAATAATAAAATCCCTAATTAATAACCTATTCTTTAAGTTAATTTTATAAATCTAGTAAATTTAATTAAAAATATTACCTTAAATAATAATAAAAATAATAAATAATATAATTATAGGCAATTAATAAAGGGGTATAACACTTTTACTATACAGGTATAATTTTAGGGGGGCATGACTTTTTATATATTTTTATTAATTAGAAAAAAGTATATTAACTTAAATAAAATTCTACTGCCTTTACCTAAAGTACTAACATCTTTTAATTCTTTATTTTAGCCTAAAGCTTTTTTAACTTATAGATTAAAGAAATATATTAATGCATTATCCTTCTTTAATATTTATAAATTAAAAATATACTTTTAGTTTTTTTTATTTATAAATTAAAACAGCCTACAGCTGTTATTTTATTTTTACTTTATAATACCTTAATTTTATAATATAAGCTTTAAATAAATTAAATAATAGTAAAGCCTAAGTTTTAGTAATTAATTATAAAAAAATATAAAGCTGTAAAACCTATTTTTAAAATACTAGTAAAGTTAAAAAATATTATAATAAATAATAAAGCTAAGTTATTAATATATACCCCAGGAATAATTATATTAAAACTATTAAATAAAACTATTATAACCCTCTTATAAATAACTAACCTTAGCCAACAGCTTAGCTTTAAGCATTAATTAATTTTATAAATTTAATAATTATAATATACTTAATAACCTCTTTACTGCTTATTTATAAAGATTTTTAACCCTGCCACTCTCTTACAGCTTTTAAAGTACTTACAAGCCTTTTTAAAACCTTTAATTTAATTATAATATATACCTTTATAGCAGCTTTTTTTATAAATAACTATAGATATAGTAGATTAAAGCACCTGTGCCTGGCCTTAAGCTTAATATATTTGCTTTTTTTTCTCTTAAGCTAAAATTGCTGCCCTTTTTTAACCAGCTGCTAATAAAAATAAAAGCTGAGTTTAAAACTGCTATAAGTATTATATAAAAGGTTATTAATAAAGGTTAAAAGTTAACTATAGACCTTGCCTGGTTATATAAATATATATAAGTATAGTAAAAAAAATAGGGCTGGTTGCCTTTAAGCTTAAATATATATAACTCTCTATTACTATACTTACTACTTTATTTACTACTTATATAATTACCTTAAATATTACTAGCGCTAATAAATATTAATTTATTTTTATTTAACAGTCTATATCACCAGGCCTTAAAGCAATCCTAAACCCACCTATCTTTAATAACTTAGCACCCTCTGCTAAAGCTTTTTTTAATATAGTTAATAATTTTACTAAAGAAAATAGGTTTAGAATTATTTAATAAAACGCATATACCTGTAAAGGGCGACTGATAAACTACTATACTTTTACCCCCTTAAACTAAAAGCTAAATATAAACTAAAATAAAAAAATAATATATATATATATATATTTAAGTCTAAAATACCTATTTATTTTTTTATTTAAGTATTTTTATATTTTATTATTATAATATTTATATTATAAATTAATAACTTTACTATTAATAATAATTTCACTAGCTAATTAAATTTTATAATTAAAACTAAATCTTTTTTAAATTTTACAGTTAAAATTAAACTTAATTTAAAATTAAAACCTATAACCCTATATTAGAAAGTAGCTTAATTAATTATAGACTATATTTTTATAGTTATATATATATACCTTTATTACTAGTAGAAAATAAAGTTTTAAAAAATAATAAATAAAAAAAATAAAAAAAGCTTTTTTTATATATTTTTTACTTTTTTAATTTATAAATTAAAAAATATATTTTTTATTTTAAATTATAGTTTAAATTAACTACTTTATTTTATAAACTATAAATTAAAATAGCCTTTTTTCTTTTTTTTTTTTTTATATTATTTTTTACTTTTTTATTTTAATATAAAAAAAATAAGTTTTTATAAATAATATTAATTTTAAAATTGCCTTAAGGAAATATAAATATAATAGGCCTTAAATATATTTTATATTTAAGGCTAAAGCTATAGTAAATATAAAATATAGGTAAGCGGTAAAGTAAAATATTTTTTATATATATTATAATATAGTATATATTAGCTTTTATTACTTAATTATATTTTTATAATTAAAAAATATACTTAATAGCTTTTATATATTAATTAATTTTATTAATATATTATAATTAAATAAAAAAAATATATTATAGTTTTTTTTTATAGTTAATTATTAATTAAAAAAAAATATAAAAAAGCAGGTAATATTTAATAATAAAACTCCTGCAGGCGCTGTTAATTTTAACTTTATTATAGATTATAATAGTTTTAATTTAAAAAAGGGTATTATTTTTAATATATTTTTTAAACTCTTTTTTTAATTAAGGGATAATAAATTAAGTTTAGTTAAGTATATTATATAAAAGCTAGTAGAATAATTTATTATATTTTAGGAATATTATAGCAGCTGCTATTAAACAGTAAAAAAGCTTTATATATAAAGCCTAGCTAAGTAAATTAGCTTTATTTAATATATAAAGTTTATTACTAAATTAAGCATTAATATTTTTAATAATAAAACTTTTATAAATTAAAAAAATAACCTAATTAAAAAAGTTAATATTAAATATAAAAAGAAAATCTTTTATAGCTTTAGTTTTAGATTTAAGGTATTATATATTTACTTAAATAAAAATAAAAAAGTTTTATATATTATAAGCATTATTTTTAATATAAATAATATTATAGAATTTTTAAATAGCTTATTTATTATTAAATAAAGTATTTATTAATCTTTTATAAAAATAATTATATTAAATTTTTAATTTAACCTTTATTTTTAATTAATTTTAATAATATATTTTAATATAAATAAAGTATAGTATTAAGTTTATTAGCTAATATATTAAATTTTTTATTATATTTTTAATTATATTATTAATTTTAAAAATATTTTTTTAAACTTTCTTTTTTTTAAATTATATTAAATTAAGTAAAAAAGTAGTAAGCTTTATAATAAAAATTTTTAGCTATAGATAAATAATATACTGCTTTTAATTATTTACTAATATTACAGCAGTAATTAAGTTTAATATTATTTATTAAGCTATAACTAGGGTTAGGGTTAGGGTTAGGGTTAGGGTTAGGGTTAGGGTTAGGGTTAGGGTTAGGGTTAGGGTTAGGGTTAGGG
>JAJKFY010000103.1:0-15740 GCA_021066465.1 Trichoderma asperelloides | reverse complement strand
CAGAGAGACAGGAAAGGCCTTTCGACAGAGGCGAGAGTCCCACGAAAAGGGCACCCCCTGCTCCTACTCCGTCCGAATCGAGCCACTTCGTGAACTCTTCAAAGACGAGGTCAGAAATCTTGGCAGACGCTTACAAATTCACGAAGATCTCGTCAATAGATTTCCTTTCCCAGGGTGAGTTCATCTGTTCATTGATTTGTCTGCTGCCAAAAGTACCCCTGAGGCAGAGCACACTCCCAGCAGCAGGTGAAGCTATGAGAACAAGTTGGTTAATTTTACGAATTACGTAGGCCCGGCATTGCAGTACGCATTCTTGGAGAGTGTACACCTGTAAGCTAGTAGAGAATACGAAGGCGCAAATGAGGTAGCTAATAATCATAAAGGAACGAATTGAAATCGCAAGGCAAGCCGATCATATTTTCATCTCCATGATCAAGGAAGCCGGAATCTACAATGAGGTAAGTCTACATACTATCAATGGTTCGAGTAGCAGCTGACTCTACGATAGATTTCCCAAGCCTACGCTGGGTTGGATACAAGCAAGGGTATGTACTCCAGAGATGTACCAGTTGAGACATCGTTTCGCCTCGTCGTTGCTAACCAGCTGGTTTCATATAGCTGTTGGTGTTATGGGTGACACTCGTGTCTATGGGTATATCATAATGTAAGTTGCTATCTACTATAACCCCCAAACCCCTATTTAACTGGGTCAACTAATTTCATTGATAGCCTTCGCGCTGTTACAACCAGTGACTTCATGAGCGCTGAGCCTTACGAGTTTCCCTTCTCCCTACTCAAGGCCATCGCCCGCAGAATTGTCAATGAGGTAGATGGAGTTTCCCGTGTCACATATGACCTGTAAGTTCCTTCTCCCCTGCCGATCCTAGAGTGCTAGCTAATATTCGATAGGTCTTCAAAGCCCCCTGGTACCATTGAATTAGAGTAAGAAGGCTATGTTAATTATTGGGGAGGGAACTTAAAATCGTATTAAAACAAAATATTATTTAAATAAAATTAAAATAAATAAAATTTTAATTATATAAAATTTTAATATAATGTTATATTATATATGTTATTCATATATATATAATATAATTTTTATATAATTTTTTAAATAATTAAAATACTTATAAAAAATTATAAAAAATATTACAAAAAGATTTAAAATGAAAGCTATTTACTAAATTTACTACTATCATGACGAAGATGAATTTCTATGTCCGTTATCAGATTTTATCCCTCCCCCTCCGGCGGGCCTGCCTTAACCCGGCTCTATAATTCTCGTGACGTCGACGTTGAAATACTCTAGACTCTTCAGCGTTCTATAACTCAATTAATGTCTTCTGTAACGAATTATAGGATTGTATTCGCAAAGCTGAAGACTAGTGCAGATAATAGACAGCAGGCTGTTTAGACGGCTTGATATTAAGTAGGAATAGGGACCTAATAGACCTCAGCTGTATAAAGAGGAAGTAAGAGGGAAAAAAAAAAAAGGAATTGGACAAGCAATATGAAAAGCATACAACAAATTGAATTTCTTTGGTAATGCACATTTAATTGCAGAGAATTGACAAAAAGTGAAACGGCACTTCTTGCCATTGCTTGTAAGAGTTGTGCGCCCTAGGGGGGGGTCGAACCCCCAACCTTGCGGTTAAAAGCCGCACGCTCTAGCCAATTGAGCTACCAGGGCCGCGCTTGAAGTTGACGTGCATTCGATATTTTGTCATTATATACCCTTAGCTAAACAGCTCCGTTTTAAACAGCGCAAAACACCAGTCTCCGATTCTCGTATCATAAAGCGCCGGGATATAAATAAAGTCGCTTAATATAAGTCCTCTAAGTGAAATTATACAAATAAAGTCGCCTATAGATATACTGTCTTACACTGCCCTTTTTATTTGAATCTTACTTTCCCTTATACACTTGTTTATTTTATTATAGCTTGAAAAAAAAAACGCGGCGATACTAACCTCTATGTATGATTAGCTGATAAAGGAGCTCAGCATTAATGAACATGTGTACTGGAGTATCATTAGTGCAGTGACTTGTACAAGGCGAGTTGCTTGTCATTAGTCGTATACTAGTCCAAATAGTCGAATTGCTTTACGATCACCAAAAAAAAAAAATATGAACGCTCTATGTTGTGACAAGCTCCTTCGTATTATGCCAGATGACCTCTATCTCTGCATTGTACAACGTTTTGTGAAATTGACGCAGGACACGCAGATACAAATCGCCAAATTCCGGTTGACCAGCAGTTCATGTCCCCCTTTTTCGCCATCCCAGGCGTGAAGCGCCATTTCCAGCCTCCATGGGCAGTTCCCCCCATATGCCCATGTAGAACCGCCATACTCGTCCTGTGAACTGAGCGATAGGGGCTTGAGACGCCTTGGGCACATCCAAATAATCCCCCAGATAATGCAACAGCAGCACACGGAGTGTGTACCGCCCTTGTTCAAAAAAAAAAAAAAAAAAAAAAAGTGCAGCAGCGATATAAGATTACCCAGGTAGGTGGGTAGACAACGATGCTCGTTGGGCATGGCACTTCTCGAATCAGTAGCAGAGGCGCTGATGCTATATGCACACGCGCCTGCCTTTCTGCCACTTACCGCCACACTTTTTTTGGCGTAATTTTAAGCAAGTGTCGTCAAATAGATTAAGTGTAGTCAGCAGGAAAGGGAAATACGTACGTCGATAGCATAAAGACTTGTTATTCTTCTCTTTTTTCATCTGCATGATGAGATGTGTTTCCCATCTTCGCAGCTCTTCTTGGCCCAAACTGGTCGGTCATGACGCTTCCTATCATGCTCGTGCATAGATTTTTCCTCGCCTTCCTCATGTCATGACGGCCTCGGGTCGTTCACGCCGTATGCCGCGTTCAATATACTCGCGTCTGCCTTTCGTTAGTTATTGCTGTCTTCCCGTGGCGTAATTCTCGCCTAGCAGATTTTATTGCAAATACATACCCTGTTGTATAAATATCCGTTCTTTTTCTCTCCTCTCTTATTCTTCTTTCTCCTCTTCTTCTTCCGTATAGCAATGGTATTGCCAAGACTACTGTGTCTCGCCGGCTCATCACGGATGTTCAAGGTATCCGGATGGGGGTTGACATTGCCAAGGCTCTGCGTGAGGCGACTAACACCTTGAGATGATCACTACTAGGTAGTCTGGTAAGTACTACGGCACAATTTTTGATTTGTTTTCTCGTGCCCCTGGTATTACGCTTCCTCCAGGTGGCACTTTTTTTTTTTTTTTTTCATTGCATTCGGCGGCTTGCCCATTAATGCGGAGAAGAAAAAATGCTGGCTTTGCCTCTTTTTGTCCTCGTCTCTTTTCGTCATTCTCATCGCCCTCCTCCTCGTTTGTCTTGTCGATGGGCGCACGACCG
The DNA here is from genome assembly GCA_021066465.1 of Trichoderma asperelloides. Taxonomy (NCBI): domain Eukaryota; kingdom Fungi; phylum Ascomycota; class Sordariomycetes; order Hypocreales; family Hypocreaceae; genus Trichoderma; species Trichoderma asperelloides. The sequence continues at coordinate 12,352 of JAJKFY010000103.1, read as the reverse complement.
CTCCACTAGTCATTCATCGATGCGAAGGGACCGCGATGGCGGTTTGTACTAGGTGTTTCCTGTGTGATATGATATGGTCATGATGTAGTGGCAGGCTTGAGACTGATGTGATAAAGGAGTTGGGGCGGGTGTGGTGGTCTGGATAGAGAGAGAAAAAAGGGGGGGTTATACTATTTGTAGCCAGGATTTACGCGTCAATGTGATCTATTAAACCATCAGACGCGCGCGGTGAAATAATTAAGTATATATTGCCCCGCCGCCATAAGAGTATTACCTGTTTACATATTCTCTGCACACGCCTCCAAAATTCTAGATTGCGCCTTGGCACCAATTTACTACACAGGAACATCTACTCATCACAGTCTTTGGAACAAGGATTGAATAAACATTTCAGGGGCTCCAAACATCTCGCTGCTTGGACGCATCTCACCTCCCGCATCCGTTTATAACTTGCGCCTCTGACTCAATTGTTGCGCGATTGGATCATGCATCGCAGCGATGCGAAAAAAAATTAACTTGAACATTTGAGCTTCTGGTTTAATTTCCCATTAATGCAGAGAAACACTACTAAGGGATTTTTACTTTGCCTTTTAGCCGCTGTTTGCCTTATCTTACAGCTTCGGTGTAGCTTGGCTTTCGGGCAGAAGTCTTAACCAAGTGTCCTCGCATAGATTGAAGGCGATGTGGCTGAACTTTATACACAACACTATATACCTACGTATCGAGATTTATTTTTATGTAATTTCATTGGGTTAAAAAGCTTGTGTGTACATGGAGGATACTTCACTCAATATGTGATGCAAACTTAATCTTATGAGGCTACTCAGACCACCAGACGTCGACTCTAAATACAAATCTACAGAGTTTAACAGAAACATAAGCGATAAAAATGTTGGTAGATAAGATCTACCCTCTTACCGTGCGCAATGGAGTATCGCAATTCGAAAGAGTTGGGCAAGGGTTTTGCGGATCTGTTTGGGGAGAGTTAGAAGAAGACGTCCGACCGAGCTCATATCAAACAATTGGTAATGAAACGTGAAGATGGCGGTCCTGGAAGATCAATCACCAACCAAGACCGCACTCACATACTATTACTAGAGTGTCCTAAAAGCTCTATATACTTGTCAGATTTCACCCTCCTTTGGCGCCTCTGGCATTTCGTTCAATATTCCTGAATCCGAAGCTTTCATAGGCGAAGAGGCTCCTGAGTGGACTCATATCCTCCACAGACTCCCTCCCGGCTACACACCTTGCAAGGCTATAATCATCTCAACCCCAGGCTAATGCCTAGCTTCAGTACTTTAAGCCGCCATCAGGACGGCGGTAGTATCGTTGACTTCCTTCCGGCTCGTATACTCGGATGATATTTTTATATGGCGAGGAAGTAAGATTACACGTAGACTTTTCTGGGCCACTGATATCACGTGCTACTACAAACAGCGATTGAGAAATGGAATCTCACTAATTTCAAGTTTACTCTCAAGTCCCCGCTGGCTGGTATCCATATTATTTTCTCTTATCTAGATACGGCAGTACACGTGGTGTTATCACGGTGGTTGCCAACTTTTGGGAAAGAGATATCGGCAGTCTCATGGTGTATATCTAATGAGTCTCTTATACTTCTAAGAGGCAGACAGCGGGGGAGGAAGGAAAAACTCTTTGTAACAGCTCTGAGAGGAGAGGTCTCCAAGGGATAAATCGTAACCAGGAAATGGAGTGGTGCAGAATTCCACGATTGCAGCCAACAACCAGTTCGGCGGCATAAGTTTGCCCCTCTAATCGTAGGTTTTGGGATCTACGTTGTAATTCAATGACCGAGTGTAGCCCAAAAAAGCAAGATGATTACGACAGAGTCAATAGTGCTTCTTTTGTTTAAATAAATCTCGTTGGGTAATATTGGGCAGACAAAAGCTAAATAGGTATTTTGTCGTCATCTCTACGGATCACTGTTACCTAATAAGATCATTCTCACGCCAGTATAAGCGTGATGGCACCTAGAATAAGTATGGCTATTGGTGAAATGGGCGTCTTCCCCAAGAATATCTATCACCATTCATTATCTTACTTATGTATAATTGCCTTGAGCTTTTGACCTGTACAGCGATACCTGAGTAAACTCCAGGCTAATTGCTAATCACGTTCAAACATTTTATGGACGGAACTCAACCAGAGCGTCGCTCTCCTCACGCAACCTCGCGCAACTCGAAGCTTACAAAATCCTCAGTAGCCCCACACAAGATCGCATCACATTCTATTTACTAGAAGCAAACGTAAAGAAACTTCAAGACAGCTGAGATGAAGGGAATTGCTCTCTTACTCGGTGGTGTATTCGAAGTCGCACCGCATTAGTTGGGCTACCCTGGAATTAAAATACGGACGGTGGTGGTAAGGCAAAGCACTACAGAGACAAGATAGGCTCGTATCTTGTGTCACGGCGCCAAAAGTGAATGGAGACAGCCAAAGATTCAGACAAGCAGCAGGGGTAGCGAATGTACCCCCACCCAAGATTGCATCACATTCTATTTGCTTAAAGCACATGCAAAGAGGCTCTATGGCAGCCGGGGTGGACAGAAACCCATGGCCACAGCTGATCAACTCGCAGCGGTGGCCACTTGGGAAAACTGGTAGTATGTAGTACATGGTACGTCAATGTCACAAGCAATCTCGTGTAACACTGGTGAACAACTATTGGATCATCGTCGTGCACGGATGCCCCAAGGGAAAGAAAAAAAAAGTACATGAGTTGCAGGGGTCTGATGCGTGAAGCAAGTGCCGCAAGAGGTCCAGCGATGCCTACGGGACCATGAAAATTTTCTCTTTTTCGCCTCTTCGATTACCCAGGCAGGCCTCAAATGAAACAACAAGCAAGAGACTGATAAACGTTGTCCTCATTCCGATTCGCAAAGGTCCGGGCCGCCCAATGGCGATGCTCTTTCGTCGCAGCATTGGGTTGAAACGAAGCTAAACTAAGCGCGATGCTGAGCGAATGATTGACAAGGGGCCGACCCCTGCAGCCTTGCCAAAGCGTCCCACCCGACCTGAGACGTCGTCGTCTCAGGTGAAGCAGCGATTAGTAGCTCCCAGCGGAGACGGGAGGTCTTGCTGCCCTTTTTTTTTTTTTTTTTTTCTTGGTGTGTTCAAGTTCAATGTCACGAGGTGGGATTGACAGAAGATCCAAAGAAACAGAATGCTCAATGCTGTAAGTACATGTAGTTAGTACAAAACACTCAAAGCCGACAAATTGCCAAGCAATGTATTTACAAGTGGTGTTTGGAGTTGGCAATAATTACAGGTTTAATGCTCTTAATTTGTGAAAATTGTTTGCTTGATGATAAAATGAAGCTACTACACAAGTTGCAGCATTTTATAGCCTTTTCGATCCACTCCCGAAAACTCGTCTGATGTGAGCACTGGCTGACATGGATGGGACGGGCATCCTGTTAGGGTCCGCGAATAGGGCTGCGACAAGTTTAAGAGTCATTATACGTGCACATACGAAGCAGTATGCGCAAGTGCGTTTGCTAAGCCTGCAGGCATCAGAAACGCCTCGACAAAAAAGAGCAAAGCTTCGAATGTTCTCGTAACTCTTTAGCAAACAACAACAACATCAGCAAGGAGACAAACCACCGCGTTGTGTTGGCCAATGCAAGCAAGAGCCAATGCAGTGCCGTCACCAACGACGGCCAGGCCCGCACAAGTACCGCACCAACAAGAAGAGCTCCGGCCACAGGCACAAAATACAATTTACCGCAACCAAGATCCGTTACTTCGAGGTTCCGTGGGAAACGTAACGTATCTGTACCTGTCACATGGCACGCATGAGCCACTCTGAGGCTCGAGCTCGTTCGAGTATCGAAAATCAGTGGGCAGGCGAAGGCGGGACACCGTTGGCCGCGGTGGGGCTGGACCCTGACAATGAAAAAAGAGCGTGAGCTTTCTCCTTGGAGAAGAGGAGACGATGGAGCAAAGAGAGCAGGAAAACCTCAAACGCGTTACAGAAGAGAAGGGGAAAAGAATAGTGGCAAAGAGCCCTACGAAGGGGGGACCCGTAGCGGTGAGGTGGCAGTTGCGGTCAGTTCCAGCACGATGGAGCAGATGGCGATGAGGTTTCAAGGTCTGGCAGGGAACATGTACCATGAGCCGATCAACGACAGCGGGTGGCGCAAAATGCTCAAACGCTGCAGGTTTCGGTGCAGGGGGCGACCACCCAACGGACAATTACAAGCAGCATGTACTTCAAATGCTGTCTGTGTTGGGCTCTGGCTGATTGCCGCAGCTAAAACAACGTCAACGTCGGCTTTAACATGCCTCGTAACTGAGCCAACTATTGAATTTTTGTTTATATGAGGCCTAATCACAAAGGGTTACATTTTGCTGCTCTTCTCCGAATCCCTTGTCGTATATCCCAATCAAGCAAACCCATATGAGGTAGCCAGCTCCTCCCAACTACTACCAGGTAGGCAACTATTAGTAACCATTAGCAATACTGCAACAGTACCACCATCATAAGTGCGAGGTACTAGGCTGCGATTATTGTTTGTTCTATTGCAGACAACATACGATGCTAGCAGGGCGCCGGAACATGCAAACAAGCAGAATGATACCTTTTGGGAAAATTCTACCCCATGTAGGTACTTCGGTGCAGGCAGGGATCTAAAGAGAGGGGTGGCTGTAGAGAAGCCAGCCAGCAACTGAGAAGAGTAGAATAGAGTGCCTGGTAACGAGGAGCCATCTGAAGTCATGGTGCCACAGATTTGCGACTATTGCGCTTATCAAGCAGAGACGGGGGAGATACAGAGAGGGAAGAGAGAGAATAGATATGGCATGTGTCTGTGAGATGCGAAGCGTCGGGTAAGAGTCTCATGCGAGAGAGGTCTGCTGACATGATGAGATACAGCGAGATCCGACTGCTCGCATAACCCACGCTGCAATGTTTGCGGCAAAACAAACCAAGAGATGTCGGGTAGTAACCAATAGAGTTTGCTATTGATGGAAAGATAGGTGGCTACATAGCCAAAGAAGGCAGCTGAATAGCCAGAAACAATATCCAAGGCATCAATCTTTGCACCGGCAAACCGTACTGTACCAGTAAATGGGTTAAAATCGGCAACCACAGGACGACTAGTAGTATAACCAATAATGGGGAAGTCGGCGAGATCGACAGGGCCACAGAGCTAAATTTTCTCAACTAATTTGGCTAAGGCCCTAGCACGCAGCATAACCCCGATGGAAAGGATGGGCTACTGGCAGCGAAGTTGTAGCTAGGCTGCTAGGTCTCGTCTCTGGAGTAGCCATGTGGAGAGGCATCATGATAATTAAACTGCCACATGGAAGGGACGAGGATCTCATCATACTAGTACTACTGGTACTCTACTACTATAACTACTATAACACCTTTTTAATTAACGCGCGGGGTGATGGGCACTGAAGGAAAACCCGTCCTTCACCAATGCCTGATGCGTGTATTAGGTAGATGAAGTCGTGCTACGATGGCGATGAAGCCATCGTCTTCGATCCGCGGTTAATAAGCATAAGGCAACTTGATGCGACTTTAACCTACCCCCTGTCGTGACAAAAGACGTATGTATGTAGCTGCCGAGGCACGATTGGATATATGCCAATAGTTTCTCGAAGCAGTCCAATCCGGGCCTCTGAAGGCTGCGTCCCTCGCTTGTGCGGAGCGAGCCACAGCTTACCGTGCTCTTGTGCTCACGCAAAAGTAGCATCTGCTAACGGGCCCATATCGTACTCGCACCAACGAGATCGCGAGGAACATTAGCTGATCGCGACATAGCACGATACTAGCGGCCTTGGGGCCGGAATATTCTTTCCCTTCCCTTCCCTCCTTGCCCTCACCTTTACGAGGCCTTGGGCTTGTTCAGTCTGAGGCACGTCGGTATCGGTAGGCGTCTCACCATTGAAACGCTACAACCTCACCACGCAAATGTCGAACATACGCGCTCCGCATCAGGGGAGGGGCGGGGCTCCCCAGTCCCAGCTTGGCTATACCGCAAGGGCTAGCTTGCCAAGTCAAAAGTGGAAACACAGCCTGAATTGCTCGCTGTTCTGGTATTCACGAAACGGCAGTGGCATCAGCGGGCTGCGGTGTAGCGGATCCCGTGCGACGGCGCGCTGGATGTTGGATGAAAAGGCGCTGGCTTCGCGGTCACGGAGTAATTAGTTGCAGAGCCGGCATGGATTGCGGGTTAAAGAGAAAGAAAAAAAAAAAAAAAAAAAAAAAAGACAACCGAGCTTTTCCGCATTGCTTTTATTATGCATATCTTCTTTAATTACCTCTGACGTTGCTGTCTGCGGCGTTCTAAAAATACGCTCTCGAAATGAAGACTGAAAATGAAATGTCAATGCCAGGCTGGGGCGATGATCAGCACCACCGAATTAGTATCAGTCATTCTTCTCGCGCAAGTCAGGTCGCGCCAAGGTACCTGCTGTACATACTTACAGGCCTACAGGGCTCGCTCGCAGCCTAAATCGCCTGAAGGAAGTGCTAGCAGCAAGGTAAAACACTCTACCGGTGGGTGGGTGGACAGCCCAAGGATTTGCCCAGAGCCTGCCTCGCACAGCGCAGGTGAGGCGGAGGGGCGGTGGATCGGCCGCCCAGCCAGTGAGAGGCCAGCAAGGGCCGCCAGCGTGCGAGCGCCCCTGGTTCGTTCCCGATGCACCGCATGGAGAGTGGAAAAAAGAGCGACCAGCAACGGTGGCTTCAATTGTTCTGGTGTGCTGCAGCCACGCCCCTCGAAATCGCTGCCACAGCCTGTGACAGCGAGCCTGAGGGCCGCCTACTGCGCTGTAGCAGCACCGCTGATGGGTACATGTGCTCAGCTGCGACCTGCTATACGCCCCCCCATGCCTGTTTTCGATCCATCATCTCCCATCCATCGCTTCAGAAGCGTCCAGCACCCTCTGAAAATCTGCTCCGGCATCCGTGTCACTGCGCTTTTCCCCTCCCTCCGTGACGAACCCGGCCCCTTTCATTCAGGCCTGGCGGGAGGCTATTCAGACGGATTGCAAAGAGCTCGATTCATGCCAGAAGCGCGGCGGACGAAATAAAACAAGTGGCGCCTGCCCCTCCAACCCTCTGCCGCCTTCTTCCCTTTCTGCCCTCTTCGCAGTCTTTTCTCATTCACCTCTTTCTAACCTCGCTCTAACCTCGCTCTAACCTCGCTGTCTGATTACCTCTCTCTCCAGCTCATACGAGAGCATTCGCAGCAATAAGACTCTTCTAGCGCCGCCTAATTCGCCGACCATCACATCCAGCCGTCCATCCATCCTGTCGACCCGTGCCAAAGCGCAGCAAACAAGCACTTGCAGCCCAGCCGTCTGCTGGAACGCCTCCATCCCATTCGCCAGCAGAGCCCTGGAGCCGCCCTCGGCAACCCCTGGTGTGCGTGGGCGTATGCAGCTGCACTAACGTTCTGGACCTACGGGCGCTTGTGCGAGTACTGAATACCAGCGGCACAGCAGCCATTTCAGCCCCAGCCGCCCGTGCATTGGCTTACGGGGAGCCCAAATACGAAGTACTCCATACTTTGTCCCCCGATCGCAATATATTCGGACAAACCACAATCTCGAATCGCCAGTCTCCTGAAACGCATCCCACGCACTCGGCCTTTCCCCCCGGCTGGCCTTTTTCTCTCCCTCTTTCCACCGGCTTTACAAGGCGTTTGTTTCCTTGCAACGCAGGCAGGGCAAGCCTTGACTTCCCGTTTTTTCCAGTCTGGTCATCGACGCTGGGAAACTCGCGATCGAATTATCTCTCTCTATATTTTTTCTTCTTCTTTTTACCGGCAACAGCGAGAAACACCACCCGCAAGGCGTATTACTTGGTGGAGGAGAGCGTATTGGACCCCGTCAGTTTCGGGATAATCTAGTACTACTCGTTTTCGATTTTGCGCCTGATTTCGTCCGCCAGACAATCAATAATAATTCGAGCGACACTTGCACGCTTCTGCGACTGCGTGGATCGTGGACTGGTTCGGCTCAGCTTCGTTTCAAGCAAGCACGAAAGCCTATTGCATTTCTTTCTCCCATCATATAATCTCAACACCCAAGCGTATCGTCACCATGAGCACCGCAGTTGCCATGGTCCCTTCGCCAGCTCCTCACGAGAGGAGCTCGTTTGCCAGCGACCGCCCTGCACCCACGGTAGCCTCTACATCGCCACCGGCACAGAGGAACGCGGTGCCTTCACAACCGAGGAGTCAGCACACGGGCGCAACAGCTGCGAGCCAGTCGCCTAACCGTGGCAGCCCCAAGTCTGATCATGCCGCCGCAAGCAAATCTTCTCCCAACGCGTAAGTCTTTGATAACCCGCCTGGCCCAGCTTTCCCGCCTACTACAATTGAGCGCACTTTGCTGACAAATTACCCGTCGTAATAGATCTCGAAATGAAGCCGGACACCCCAAGATTGTCGTCAAGAAAGAACCAGTGTCGCCCGGTCTACCCGCATCAAGACCCCGACCCAGACGACTAGATCTCTCAAAGAACACACTTGCCGGATCAAACCCTTCCTCAGCCTATCCGCTGACCGCGCGCGATGGACTGGGCATCCAAGAGGTCGGCATCGCATGCCTTTCTCCTGGATTTATGACTCAAGATCCCGCGATGAAGGAACAGCTTCAGCGGAGTATGAGCGTGCGAGAGCAGCAGCGAAGCCTTATTGAAGCCAGGCTACAGCAGCAACAGTCCGCCAAGGGAGACGGGCCATCTGATAAGGACAAGGAACCAAACTTTGCCGCCAAAACACCCGGCATGTCTCGCAGGAACAAGGCTCCCCCGGGGCTTTCCATTGTTGCACCTTCACATCAGCAATTCGCAAACGAAAGAGTGATTCAATCTGCGCCTCTTGGTCGCAGCTTCACCGGGCATCATGTCCCCCCATCACGAAACGTACATAACCAGGCTTCCAACCTTTCTCAGATCCACCACGTACATGCCAACCAGACCGCCAACCGCCTGCCACCCATTAGCGATGTGTTTGGCCAGAATCTCTCAACGCATCCCGAGAATGGGCCACATACCTCTGCCCTCTATCCTAGTCACGCAGCTTCACGGCCTCAGCTGTCCCCAGGCCTCCCGCCAGCTCACCAAGCGCCCATGTCTGGCCGCATGAGAGAATACAAGTCTGCAGAGGAGGCTCAGAATGAATTGGCCGGTGGACGAGCAGAGCTTCTGCCCAGACTTGTCCACTACGGTGGCCATCAACCCCCAACACCTCCTTCACCCGTTGGTGCCGGCAACCGCAACCCAGAGGCAACCCAGGGCGCAAGCAGAAGGCGAACACGCGCCGAGTATGAGGATGGCAGCAGTCCACCACTGGGCTATGGCCCTCCTCCTACTCGACGTGGCCCCTTTGGCGCCGGCCGTGACAGCCCTGAGACGCAACGAGCGAAGAAGGAAGAGTTCATGCAGCTATGCGCTAGAGCTTGGGACCTATTTCACTCCTAAAACAATATATTAGCTGCAGCACTTTTTCGCCCCAGAGTGTAAAGTTGGGCGAGACGAGACAAGAGCTCGTCTATATCACGGCGATACGATGCTATTTCTTTAAAGAACCCGTGTGCGATTTTCATTTTTTATGCCTTCTTCATCATCCTAATGGATGACCCTTTTTTTTTGGGTTCGATTTCCCTTTGTCTATCGGAACCTCTTGTTGGGAGGGTCACCATCCTCTCCCTGGCTTTCCTTCCAAGATATGCTGGGGCTGGCAACATGAGGTTTCCACATCACGATATATCTTTATTTCATATTTGGCCCAGTTCGGCAAGCTTCCAATGAAGGCTCGCCATGTAAGGAGAAGGAAACTGGAAGAGAAGCCACTCCTGCTTTGTGTGTGTTATACTTATTTCTACGACATATATCTATTGGCAATGGCGGAAAGGGAAAAGGAGGAATCCGATTGGCCACAGCGTAATACTAGTGTGGCTCGGGGGAGGCAACGCGGGATATGGAAAGGGGATGGAGATGGTTTATTTCTCACGGGAAACTCATCTGGCGTTGAATGTGTGGTTATTTTGGGATCCATTTACTCTGCATTGGGAGGAAGTGATGAATGGATATAGGAGGAGACTCTTTTTCGGTCATCTCCTGCTTTGCTATCTTGTTCTATTTCTTCTTTGTCTCGAGTTATTTTTTTTGTCGCCGGCGTACTATAGGCGCTGGGAGATTAATGGGCGTATTGAAGTAAGCTAGTTTTGCCAGGAAGCGTAGCAAAGGCACCATAGATGCTTCTAATTCAAACGTGTTGAAAGACAATAGAGATGTGCGTTGAGTAGAAAGTGTTGAATCGTTTTGAGTTGCAGTCTTTATAAGTAGGTATTGCCTTCATGACTACAAAGTCTTTTATGGCTTATTCCATCTCATTCCATCTCCTCTATCATTTTGATTTTACTTGACTCGACTAATTAAATCATTATATGGCCCTTTTTTAGTTTGCAGTTTTTGTTTTGTTTTGTTTCGTTTTTTTTTCGTCTATGTCGCTTTTTGCACCTGAACCTCACCAGTCGGCGTACCGAAATAGGCCGCAATCGGCTTCTGCGCCTGAAACTCCTTGCCCAGGCTGACAGCCTCCACGCCGTTGAAGCCGGTGAAGAGGCCAATCTCGACAATGCCGGGCATCTTGACCAGCTCGTCGGCCAACTTGCCGACCTCCCAGACGCCGTCCTTGCCGGCGCCGTCGACCTCGGGCGTCAGGTCCTTTGCGAGCAGCAGCGGCGCAAAGGGCGCGTCAATGATCCACATGCCGTTGTCGGTGACGCACTCGCCGGCCTTGCTGGGCAGGCCGGAGCGCACGGCCGGGTTGGGGGAGCCCATGGCGCGGAGGCGGCTGAGGACGTCGGGGGCGGCGAGGGGGAGGACCTCGATGGGGATGGTTTTCCAGGTGGTGCAGAGGCGGGGGGACTGTTTGCGGGAGTCTGGGGAAGTTGATGTTAGTATATGTTTGAAACCCATGTACACGTACATATATATATATAATATATGTAAATGTAAATGTATATATATGATATATGTTTGGGTATATATAAACCTCACCTGCAACAGCTACAAACTTCCGCCCCGACACAGCAACCAGCTTCTCCTGGAACAAGCACGCGCCCCCTCCCTTGATCAGGTTCAGCTCCTCGTCCACCTCGTCGGCGCCGTCAAACACCACGTCGAGCGCAACCGGCACGCCGCGCTCGTCGACGGGCCTCTCGTCCAGGTTGCACAGGCGGAGCCCCGCCGCCTTGAGCAGGCCCTTTGACTGGCTGCCCGTGGGGACGAAGGTCATGTCGCCGTAGAAAGAAGGGCCCTTTGCGGCAATGGCCTCGACGACGTAGACGACGGTGCTGCCGGAGCCGATGCCGACGAAGCGGTGCGTGGGGAGGAGGTGGTCGTCGACGGCCTGGAAGGAGGCGGCGCGTTTGGCGGAGTTGATGAGGTTTGCGGAGGAGGATGCCATGATGGTTTTTATTTTTATTTTTATTTTTATTTTTTTTTCTTGTTGTTTTATAAGGATGTGGTGTTTGTATATGTGTGCATATATCTGGGCATTGATATATATATGTATGTATGTGTATATAGATTGGTATGAGTTGTAAATTTTATATAAACAAGTTGAGTGAGTAAGTGGTGAGATGACAAAGTTAGTGAATGCACTATTATAGCCGAGTTCGGAAGGGGGGGGGAGCGTGCGTTCGCTGTGTTGCTTGTATAGTCTCAGCGCAAAAGAGAGAAAATAAATCGATACTATTGGTTGTGATCACGAGACCTGCCTTGTGCGCAGACTTGCGGTTTTTGCGTTTTAGTTGGAAATTGCGCGCGCGGCTTTTTTTTGCGTCTGTCTTGTCTTGGCTGGTATATTAATTGAGCCCCGTTGCTATTTCAACCCATTTGCTGTATACAACGGTAGATGGTACATGGCGCCTTACATAGTGCGTGCATTCAGCCGCGCTGAGCTTAGTCATTCAGCTATGCTCAGCTCCTTGCAACGAAGGAGGGGCAGAGGAAAAGTGTCGGTACGTCACCAATGCCCTTCTTAGTAGTTGCTTCAGTTGAGATTTACAAGGAGGAAACAGCCGCAAGCCTCTTTTCTCGTCATTTTCGTCTACGAATACATGAGGGGTATAATAATAATAATAATGACAATAGTAATGAAATAACAATAAAGGATAAAAGCCAGATTGCATGCCAATTCGGATCATCTCGAACAATCAGGCGTTCGGGAAATTGAAAAAAAAAAAAAAAAAAAAAAAAAAAAAACAAACCAAAAAAAAAAACAAAAAAAAGAGTTATTGTTATTTTTGTGGGCGGAAACAAAAAAAAAAAAAAAAAAAATGATAACATAAAAAAAAA
>JAJKFY010000102.1:0-15756 GCA_021066465.1 Trichoderma asperelloides | reverse complement strand
GTTGTTGTTGTTGTTGTTGTTGTTGTTGTTGTTGTTGTTGTTGTTGTTGTTGTTGTTGTTGTTGTTGTTGTTGTTGTCCTTTAAACTTCAGATGCAGCTGAGAGTCCCACAAGCCTCTGTTGTATGGCACAGTAGTAATTAGCCCTCTTTCTCTCTTGCTTCTTTCTTTCGCTCTTTTCTCTTCTTTATCTCTTTTTTTTTACTTGTACTTCCTTGGCGGCCCATCAACTAGGGACAGCGGGACACCGGCGATTGCGAGTGCGGATCTGATTGAGAGTCGGCGTTAAAAAGAAATGGGTACAAAGAGTAGAGAAGAATTATACTTCATGCGTGCATTGCTGCGTATACAAGGTGTTGGCTGGGAGTTGCACCGTCTGGGTCGCCGAGTCCGTGTTTGCGCCCTTGGCAAGTAATCACGGCCACGTGTAGTTGGTGGTTGGGCGCACAGAGAAGTGTACGATTCCGGGCCATGCTCTTTAGACGGCAAGTAATACAGCTGCCTTGTCTAGACTTAATTTTTTCTTGTAAGAAAAAAAAAAAAAAGGACAAAAAAGACAAAAAAGACAAGCTGCCTGTTTTGGCCCCCTCCTCCAAAATCTCGTTTCGATGTTACATGGTGACATTGCAGGATGCAAGCAGTATAGCATTTGATATCACCAAAGAAAAAGATGACAGTGGTGCGTGAGCAGTGGTTTAGCGACAGAGGGTTGAGCGACAGAGGGGTTGAGCGAGGCCGGCTCGGCAGCGTCTCCCGTCCGTCGCCCTGCTGCATTAGACTCGCCTCAAACGCGGTGGCTGATGCTGATGGAGAGAGATCGGTGGGTATGTGGGATGAAGGCATATGGAGAACGCGATGGGTCGTTTGTACATGCTGCCACCTCGGCATTTCGTTTAGCCTTGTCTGTTTCCACAACATGTCCAGAATGCCATCATCCAACGCGATCGCCGTTTCGGCTATTGCATCAGTGGACGAAAGGAAGAAAACATAAAGAATGGGGAAGCGGGAACACACACACACACTCTCTCTCTCTCTCTCTCTCTCTCTCTCTCTAGAAAAAGGAAAGGAAAAAGGAAAGAAAAAAGGAGATACTGCTCGGCTCGCCTCTGTTCGTATATGGGGCATCGGCAGGCTTTGATCAACTCGGGCCTTGCAGAAGATCCCCCTTTTCCTATTGGCCATCGGCCGCATTCGTCGTAGTCGCTAGAAAATGGCACTTGAAGCCATCCTCGTTCTCTCCGTGGCCAGTCTTTAAGCACCATCACGATACTCTTTCCCCCACAAGAAAGCAAACGCCATCTTGGACGTCATTTCAATTTCAGCAACCCATGATATTAATGCATAATTGGCCAAAGATTCTAGAATTGGACCCCGCACGTTTCATCTTTGAAGCGGAAATAAAATGCACACAAACGGCACGGCAAGGCAAGGCATGGGTATTGGATTGATGTAGCATTGGCAGGTACAGTATTGAATGTGCAGGTATGGGTTGGCATTATCCAAGCCCATCTCCAAGGCAAAAAATACGCCATCTCAAGAGCCCCCTTCCCATCCTTGGCCTTTTTTTTTCTCCTCAAGCCCTGCCATCAACTACGCACACCCTCGCAGTAACTTACCCGTTTTGAAAAGCCCAACTGAGATCTTGCCGCCATTTTCGATGTCGGGGTCACGCAGCAAAGCTTGGGTTATTGTTATGCGACGAATGATAGGTTTTGGAGGACAGAATAGCGGATAAGAAGGTTTGTTCTACTGCAGGCATACAGGCAACTGCGAGTCCTACTCTGCACATGTACGCAAGCATCTATAGAAGAAGTAGGTATACGCATATTTTATACAGCACTGCCTCTTATACTTCCGATGTAGGTATATCGCACCATCTTTATACCTTTGTCGCACTCCTTCCTACCTACTTACAGCAGTTGTAGTATATCTGTGACTGGCTCATAACGGTAGAGTATCTTGCAACATAGTACACCACTTGCTAATTCGTCCTCCATGTTCTATTCGTACGTACTGTAATCATCATGTTATGACTCTCTTGTATGTTTTCCGTTGACCAAGCTAGTTTCCGCTGCCCCTAGCGAGGCGTCTGAGCGCTACTCTGCGGCCCGAAACTTAGCCATGGGAGATTTTTCTATTCGCTTGTGGGTGGACGAGATTCAGGTCGAAAACGTACAACTTTACGCCCGAACTTGCAGATCCCTTTTAGATGCGGTGCTAGGAGAAGTTTAGCACGGGCGCACGTACCATGTACGGGGCATAGAGTACCGTGTACGAATGGCACATTGCGGTTTTCCATGCTGGAATGACAAGGCAAGCGCGGTAGGTACGAAGCTACCTTACAGGCTACAGGTACTGCATACCCGTGCGCGAAGTACATTATTCATGCACCTACCTCTTCGCTTCGCCTTCCGTCTGGCATAACCCTGTATTACGTAAAGCTCCGCTGACACAAGACAGAGCACTCACGAGGCCGAGACAGCGACAGGGGTTCGTTTTCCCTTTTGCTCTCACTCAGCCAGCTGGAGTCGCCGATGCAGCACGACGTCGACGACACGCCTGACTCGGCCGATTTGCACCGCGCTCAGCTGATTGGCGACAGCAGGGCGGCCCAGCGGCCGATATGATTGCCCCGAAGAATGCAGCGCATGATTTCCATATCCACCAACTGCATCGACGCAGACCGTCTTTCTGTGCTGTCGTTGGATGCAGCACTGCTTAGAGTGCTGCCGCCGGGCGGGTCTCGAACGGACGGGCATAGCAGAGAGAGAATGAGAGAGAGAGAGAGTGAGGGAGCGAGGGCATGATACTGATTCAACAAAGGCAGCTCACACCATTTTGCTTGAATCAGTCAAAAGTGTCGTATGCTGCCCACGTCGTTGCATGCTGTTGTTCCTGTTCCTGGCTCTTCGGCTCTGCAACACGCCCGGACTAGCGACAAAGAGAGAAGTCAACCCGTCAGCAGCCTGCATACTGGCTATCCATCACGACGCCGAGGGCGTCTTTTTTGCCTCTTCTTGGTGTTGCGCTGTTTGGCCCTTCTTGTATGCCGCGGACTTGCCTATTTTCCCACGGCACCAGAGTGACATCCCGAGAGCTCACCACAGCGTTTGAGCAAACTCCGCTAACTCCCCGGGACAAAAGGTTGGAAAAGCCCCCTTCACTTGATGACCGTGCATATATGAAATACCACAGTACATATGTCTGTCGCTACGCCGATGCTTGGCCGATGCTTCATGAATGCCACGTCCCAGCAGGGTTTCATCCGGATATCGCTGCGAATCACAGCTCGATCTCAAGAACCAGCCTGGATTCCGGTGACTACCTGTTTGGTCCTTGCACCCTGTACTAAGCCTTCCATGCGTGTGCCAGCACTACCATGGGCGTGAGCACCAGAAAATCTACGGAGTGAGGAAATCAAAAAGGTTGCTACATACATATGTAGGCATCTAATCTGGCGCGATTCGCTTGTGTGTGTGTGTGTGCCGCCAAGCAAGCCTGGCACGGCATGGCATTGACGCCACAGTGCCCTCATTCATGGAGATGAAGCTTAAGAGCCTCCACCCCAGTTTATTAGCCCCGATCTTAAAACGGATCACCAAGTGGTATGGAAAAGGAGAAAAAGGGCCACCAAATTAGCCCATCGGATCACGACGAAGCCAAGCCGCAGGATCCTACTTGTATTGCAGCGAGCTAGCAAAAAGCGAATGTCAATGGCCATGCATGGAGATGGAACCCTGATTGGCTGGATGAAAATCGATTCAAGACATCACATTCAAAGACAAGATACATGTGCAAAATACGATGCAAGACAGACAGGATCCCGCGGGACTGTTGGAGGGTCTCACTGCCGGCGAGTGGTCGCCGATCAGCTGGGGGCGGCGATTGGTCGATGCGTCGCGACCGGATCGCCGAGACTTTCACCACTCGTGAAATGGGATGCTGTGTTACTTTGAGAATGCAGCCGGATGATTTGACTCTGAAGATTTTTTATTAGCATCAGAAACAACATGCTGCCGCAGGATCAACAGGTCATTTCCACTCAAGAACGGGCATCCTACTGTACGCAGCAGGTATTAGCGCAAAAGGGCCAAATTGCACAGTGCACAATGTGCAAATGTAAGTGGGACTCGTAGTCCCGCGCGGCTGCTACTGTATCCCAGCGGGATAGGCACAGGCTGCTGCCGAGTGGGATAGGCGATGGATGATGCCACGACAACTTTTCCAGTGCTTGACCCAAAGGCTGTTTTGGCGTACGAAGCGCATACTGCACGGGCTTGCACGGAGGATGACGGCACGCATCTTGCATGAAAAGAGGATACTACCACTACGGAGTACATACCACTGAAATAGCCACAGACAACGCCCATACCAGGAAAACCCGGGGTAGACATTGGATCGCCGCTGAGCTGTGTGTGACACTATGGCGGCTGCGGTAGATTCGGCGTGGTGCTCTCGGTTTAATAACAGCAGAGTGGACTGCGAGACCCGTTGAGATCGAGCCAACAGTTGCATCGGACGGACTCGTTCCATTCGGATCCTGAAGTCGGTAATTCACTCATTGGAAAAAAAAAAAAAAAAAAAAAAGCTAGTTCTATTATTTGTTGCTTTGTCTTGCCAAACGGCGACTGTGAAAGAAGAAAAAGACAGAGAGAGAGAGAGAGAAAATGAAAGGCAGCATGAATATGCCCAGCCTCGCGTGCGGCGCTGCCGTGCGGTAGAGCGGTTCGGGAGCTTCGCTTACGGTGATATCTGGGCTTACAGGCGATACCTCCTTGTTCGCGGCTATTGCTCGTCTTTCATTTTTTTCTCTCGCCTGTGCTGAGATCTCCTGGTGCGGCAAAGGCACAAGTACATACTTGTACGTGTGGTGCTTGCAGCGATCCGCTCTGTGGATCATGGGCCCAGGAGACGTGAGATGATAGGATGGATACATACAGTACTTGTAGGTATCAATCTTCTTAGGTCGTTGGCAGGGAGCTATGCTGCCAAGGCCTGCAGCGACGGCGAGCTCAACCTGGCGCCCAACGATGAACGGATGAACCCATCACTGACTGCAATCTGTCGGCCGCTCCCATGCCACAATCCTGCCATGTATAGGTTGTACTGTATAACTCCTTGCGCTGCTGGGCATTGCATTTTGCTTCCACTTGGGCTTCTGGATGGCGCGGACAGGCCCGCTCGGCGAGCCACATTTCACGTCACAGCACCCGTTGCAAGTGGGACAGGCGTCACAGCATAGTCTTGATGCTGCCTTGTGCTACTCTGTACTAGGCCTACGTGCTAGGTGATGGCGCGAAGCCGCGTTGCGCAAAGATCTAAGATGCCGAAAGCTTGAGTTTGCCGTGCCTCGCGCCTAGCTCGCCCTAATGGCTTTAGCTCCGGTATCTATACGCATCTGCGAACGACCGGACCGTGAATAATGGAGCAATGAGATGCTGAGAGTGCGTATTCACAACGGCGAACGGGTTCGATCGGAGCACAGCGAGTTTTGCATTCCTACCTGCAGCCTCATCGCCTCATACATAGTTCAGCCTATTTTCCACAGGCTGTGTCAAGAATACCGACTGCATACGCGGGGAACCTCTGGCTTGTCTGTCGTTTTGACACGGTATCGGTCTAGCAAACGGCATTTCATTTTAACCCCCGCCTAGATTTGCTATTTTGATGCTAAGAAACCAACGGCGTGGCAAAAGCCGACTCGGCGCGGCGCGCAGAAGCGTGTAGATCCATTTTGCCGTAGGACTTTTTGCTTTTTGTCCAACTTAGACTGAGATCATCGTGTCTGCTAGCAGTATTAGTAGTAGCCTTCTGCTCTTCTACCAGCTATATTATATAATGCACTGAATGGAAACATGGGGGCGCCGGCCCTGGCGCTTGCTTCTCTTCTCTCCGCGTTGCGGCGGCGATAGCATGCAGAGCCATGTATTATTATATGGAGTACGGAGTACAGTGCTGGAGCATTAGGTATTCCCTTGTCCTTTTCAATGTCCTTTCCCGCTCTTTCCCGCCTTCCTTTTTTCTTGTTATATAATTATGATTTTTATTTTCATAAATATACATGTATCTATATTTTGGAAGGGGAATGGTTGAGGATTTAAGAGGGGCTACCTATATTTCCCCTCCACTTAGAACTACGACCTTGACGCTCACGCATCCTCCACAAAAGACTGCCAAACCAACAACACAAAAGCACGTACAACGAAGAGGTAATACTATACGAAAACAGCTCGAAACTACTGCTTGATGCGTCTTGCGGGTTTCACTGTAACTCGAGGGGTGTACGAATGTGAAATACATACTGGCTGTATTGCGCTGCAAAGAGCACTATGAGTGCAGGTATGAAGCTCTGAGATGGGGCCGGATGGCATGTTGCCGATGGCTACCACATAGAGTTTGACACACTGGCGTAGATTCCATATTCTGATGATGCTTCTTGCATACAGTACTACCTTATCTAATAAGCAGGCAGCCTTGCTTGACGAGAGCCGAACCATGTGTGGTAAAGCAGACGAGGCATGGCAAGGCATGGGATGGAATGGACTGGCAGAAGCACTGCCGTACTGTACGATATTCGTGTGGAAATGCCCAATTGGGCAGCGCGTTTGCGAGGTTCGCTATTGGCCAACGGCGGTAGGTGCGGCTTGTGCTGTTAAGCCCCCGGCGCTGCATGGGGCATGTTCACTTGTATCT
This sequence comes from Trichoderma asperelloides, assembly GCA_021066465.1. NCBI lineage: Eukaryota > Fungi > Ascomycota > Sordariomycetes > Hypocreales > Hypocreaceae > Trichoderma > Trichoderma asperelloides. The sequence continues at coordinate 9,065 of JAJKFY010000102.1, read as the reverse complement.
TGTATGGACGTGTAATCTGCAGATGCTTGCCCCAACCCCCAATTCTCTGCGACAGCTCGCACGGCGTCCCGCGTATTTGCGCACCCGGCAGGTACAGAGTACACGCTGTAGGTATTTAGTCCATCTGCAGGATTACAGCGCGCTCGTATGGCAGCTTGCTGTGAAATGCAGTCCCGCCCACAGTGTGTTCCAGCTCGCCTCGGTCCCTCAAAGTACGGGGGCTGTCCCCGATTCAGCGTGTGACCGTTACGGCAATTCGTGAGCGACGGGGGACGACTCAGGGTGCAGGCACTGTGTGCTCCGTACTGTGGTTAACCGGCCGCCCTGCGCTCCTTCTGGGGCCTTGCGAGTGACCTGGTACCTCGCTTTGCAAGTACCCCGTACCTGCCCCCCCTGGTGCTGCGAATACTGCTGGTACAGTACCTATGGTAGGTACATACAGGGAATACAGGCAGCGCGCGACGTCCAGGTGGAGGTCGTACATGTACCCCATGTCCTTGCTTCCGAGGTGGAGCCCCCCAAGTACTGTGCCCACGCCCGCCCAACCGCGCAGCACACTCCTCAGGCCAACAACCTTGCTCCTGCGGGAGGTGTAGGTGCCTGTAGCATCCAGTACAGCTCTATTCCCTCTCTACAGGGTCCCCGTCTCATCAATTGACTGATGGCCGTTATTAATATTACAGGTCACCCTTCCTGCGCGCCTCGCTCCTCCTACTTCTCTGTTTGCGTGCTCGCTTTTTGAACTCTCCCGACTCTCTTCCTGTAGTTGAATCCGCAGCTCCATTAGAAGAACATCTCCCGTCGCCGCCTCAGTGCTAGTCGTTCGACCGAACTGCAATCATCGCCCAACCACAGTTTAGCATCTCCTCTCTCGGCAAACCTTCCAAGCCACCAAAAGCATATCGCTGGCACCGCCTTTGACTACAGACGACAGACAGAGATCAGACCGCTATACCTCACTCGCGCAGATATACCACGCCACTTACTTCGCCATCAGTTCTCCACAGCCTCAAACGAACCGTTCTTCCCCGTCCTTTCCCTCGACGCTAGTTGGAAATCGGACGCCTGGCTCGCGCTGTTTTTTTTTCCCCCAAGCCTCTTACCGAGAACAAAAGCTGGTTACTGGATAGAAAAAAAAAAAAAGGTTCATTTGCGGACTGCTGCGACGGCGAGCTCCACCGAGCTAACGTAAGGCCAAAGCTACCCTCTTTGTCCACCCTTTTTCTTTACTCTCGCTCTTCGCACTCTCTCTCCACTCTTTGTCTGGAGTCCCTTCTTCCAGTCCACGAGGGCAGCGTCCAACGACGCTCCAGGAGACATTTGATACGACCTCGACGGAATTATCGAAAACACACCTTTGATTTGATTGTTAGGTGACGACACCTAACACCGCCACAATTGCTCCGTCAAGAGTCTCGTCGCGGGAAAACAACTTCCGCGATATGGCTATCGACGCTCTAAAGAACCTGATAAACAACATACCCGACTGGCAGACGAAGCTCGATGAGCTGAGTAGCCAGGTCGACAAGCGCCAGCTGGAGCTGGCCGCTTTGGCCGAGGCAAACCACCACAAAGAGCCCGAGACCAGGTCACTCAGGAATAAAGGCTCAACGGAATCCCTCAAACCCAAAGATGACGGCGCCATGCACATCTTCTTTTCTGATGATGCTCCCACCCAGCAACAGCCCGACATTGTCAAAGCACCCTTTCACGGCCCCAGAGAACGTCGGTCGTCACCGCCGAGCCCTGCTGCCGAGAAGCGCCCCCTATTCCCCAAGTCTACGACAGACACCAATGCCATCCCCGGCACTAGACTGCCTAAGAAGAGCAAAACGGCGTCTATTGCCTCAGCAGATGGCCCTCGGCAGACATATCGTACCAGGAATATGATCATCGTTTACTACGACAGCTACGTTCAGGGTTTCTTCGATGACCTGGTTCGATTTATATCGTCAAGTAGGAATCTGATGCGCAAGGCCAAGATGGCAGCCAAAGTGGCGCAGATTAAGAAATTAGCCGAGATGGAAGTTCCTGATGACGAGAACACTGGCGGTGATGACAGGGGTGCGGAGGCGCTCCCATCACTACGATACATCAGCAGTCGGCGGTATGGACCTGCTGCCATGCGCAGTGGCCACCTGGGCCTGCCAAACCAGGCCCCGGACGTATATGACGAGCTGGACAAAGCCCTCGAGTTTGTGCAGAGCACATGTGAGCACGGTGCCCATCAGTTTTTAAGAGACGCCAAGTGCAACGAAGAAGTTCAAAAGATCCAGACACGTATCGGCGAGGTGCTCGAGATGGCCAAGAAGGAAATGGAGCGTATTGAGCGCGAAGAGCCCGATCTAATGAAGGAGAGCGCTGAGTCCAAGCCCCGTACGATCAAGTCCATTACCGTTAGCAGGACATTGGTACCGCATCACAAAGAAGTCAGCGAAGCTCATTCGCAAAAGCTCGAAGTGGCAGACCCTGCTGCACCAAGGGCCCCTATGATGCATATGGTTGACCGGATTGAGGCAGACCCAAATGCCAGCCAGAGCGACTTTGATACGGAAGCCATGCTCGCAAAGATGCGGTATCGCTCAACACGGCAGATGCGCATGCGTGCCATAGTAAACTGAAAGAAAAAAAGCCAGAAAGCCTTAATTTTTTTTTGTTTTGCATACCCGACGTGGCTCGGGCGTGGGGATCTGGAAATGCTGAAACATTTCCTTGTCAATGACGGAATGAAAAACCAACTTTTTTGTTTTTTTTTTAACGATCCTGGTATGCATAGGAGTTCAGGAATAATGGGTGGGGAGGTATACATCTTAGCATTTTGCACAAATGGGGGCTATTGAAGCCAAAGTTTACAAAGGAAATACCGCATTAGCCGCGAAAAGGGGCGTTTTTGTTTACTCTACTTTTACTTTACTACATTTACTCTTTTTCTTCATTTACTTGTCCATCATACTTTCATTTGGAATATTCCATCCTTTTTTATATCTTTCTCTCTACACACTATATCAATTGGGTTTCATTTTAGGGCAAAATATCTGGACCAGATTATGCTGGGATTCCTCAGTGAGAGAAGTTGCATTTTTGCCGATATTTTCGAGGTTGAGGAGGGCGACGCAGAGAGAGAGACAGAGAGCAACATGGGCTTTCTTTCCTAAGTTTTTTTTCTTTCTTTCCTCGTGTATATGAGTCTCTGGATATGGACATCGGGGCATGGTCAACGTTCGGTACCATCTATAACTACTTTTTATTATATTTTTTACCAACTTTCCACAAATACGATATCGGCTCTTTTTCTGGGTACATGACATTAATTCCCATTGTGGTCAATCGAAATACATAGTATATTTAATGGAAAACTGTGAAACCAAAGAAACATTATCTCTCTCCTTATCCCTTCTTCTCCTTGCCATCTCGTATCTTGGCCATTCCGGTGAAGTCCAATATTAGAGTAGCAAGTATTACTAGGTAGGTACTATCTGTAACCGCTCGGCTGGCGCTCGCCCAAACTCATCCTTTTCTCAACAAAACCCAAATAAATAGAGAGAATGTTTTACAAATATTGAATTAAACCAACAGATTATAAAATAGTCAGCCTCTTTTCTTCTTCTTCTTCTTCTTCTTCTTCTTCTTCTTCTTTTTAAATAATAGCAGTTTTTCTTCGTTTTCTGACTCCTGTCCTATGGCTGTAGCAGGATGGCCTGCATCACAACATTCTTTGTACGGGCAAGGCTGAAGGTCGAGTGTCTTAGCAGGCAGCCAAGCTGCTTTTAGCCTCGGTGGGCAGCTGATTTTAGTGGTTGCTAGCGAATGCTTATGCGGCCAAGCCCACTATGGCGGCGTAGGTACCTGGCAAGCTCCGATCCAGACGCGGCGCATGCTAGGCCTAGCAGGTGACGTCCCTCCCGCACTGCGAACTCTCAGCACAGCTACCAAACTCTCTCGTTCTTCGTTACACGACCCCGACAAACGATAATCTTGCGTTCCGTGCCAAACCGTTGCTCTGTTGACTTGGCTTTACCGTCTATCCAAGATGACGGCTGCCTCCTCCCTGGCCGAACGATAAGACGTCGCATCCCACCCCTCTCTCGGTCGTCCTGTTTCGTCTCGTCTGGTCTTGCATCTCAGGCCGCAAACGCTCTCTAGCTAACCGGAGGACGAGATTTGTACACCCTCATTTGCTCGATTCGCCATGGGTCAGGGCTTCTCTCTCGCAACGCCGTCGGCCGGCTCAGCGGGCATAGACATTGCTCAGCTTCAGGACATCCAGTATGAGAAGAGCATTGGAAATGCCCGGTTCATGAAGAGCATCCGGGGCAGGCATGACCATGGCGTTGTGCTGGTCAAGGTCCTCGTGAAGCCGTATACGGAAGTGAAGCTGGAGAAATACAAGAAGAAGATTATAGGTGAGAGTTTTATTGCATCTGTATTGTGCTTTGGGAGGGGACCATGTATGGCTGACCATGTGCACCTCTGATTAGAGCAACGAAAGGCGTTGGCGGATGTTCCCAATGCCTTGGGCTTCCAGCGCATCATCGAGACCGAGACGAACGGATATCTGGTGCGGCAGTTCATGTACAACTCTCTCTATGATCGTATGAGCACGCGGCCTTTCCTTGAAGACATCGAAAAGAAGTGGTTAGCCTTTCAGCTTCTCTGCGCCCTGCGGGACTGTCATGCACGGGATGTCTATCACGGCGACATCAAGGCCCAGAACGTGCTGGTCACATCTTGGAACTGGCTGTATCTGACAGACTTTTCATCTGCCTACAAGCCCATCATGCTCCCCGATGACAACCCCGGTGATTTTTCCTACTTTTTCGACTCCTCTGGGCGGCGGACGTGTTATATTGCTCCCGAGCGGTTTTATTCGTCCAACGAAGCTCCGCCGCAGAACCCCAAGATGACGTGGGCCATGGACATCTTCAGCGCGGGATGTGTCATTGCCCAGCTATTCCTTGAATCTGAAATATTCAGTCTCGCACAGCTGTACAAGTATCGTCGGGGCGAGTACGATCCTGTCATTACTCATTTAAGCGTCATATCGGACAAAGATGTGCGTGATATGATTGCTCATATGATTCAGCTTGACCCGGAAAGGCGTTATTCAGCGGAGCAGTATCTTGACTTTTGGAAAGATAAGGTCTTTCCTAGCTATTTCTATAATTTCTTACACCAATACATGGGGCTTATTACGGATCCTTCTTCTGGGAACAGCCCTATATCTGGAGCTCAGAGAAATCTGGGCGAGTCAGATAATCGAATTGACAGGATTTTCAACGACTTTGACAAAATTTCGTACTTTTTAGGATACCACAACGAAAAGCAGACTGTGGAGCCGATAATTCCCAAATCGAGGCTGGGGCTGGACCATTTTCCAGTCAGACTGAGTATCCCGACTCACGAACACTCTGTTTCTGCAGATCTCGAACCGCCGGAGGACGATGGGACGCTGCTTTTCTTAACACTGGTTGCCTCCGCTATGAGGACAACGGCCCGGGCTGCATCTAGAATTAGGGCCTGTGATTTACTATTAGCGTTTGCTGAAAGACTTACCGACGAGGCTAAGCTAGACAGGGTGCTACCGTATCTAATGACGCTGCTGCGTAAGGAAGAGACGGATATGGTGCTGGTGACAGTCATACGAAATGTCACTCAGCTGTTGCAGCTGGTACGGACGACCACACCAATCAACTCTCATGTTTTGGTGGAATACGTCTTGCCCAGGATGGAGATTGCCCTTGGGACAAAATCGTGGACCCCTAATTCCTTGGTGCGATTGACGTATGCGTCTTGCATAGGCAGCCTTGCCTCTACTGCACAGCGTTTTCTGGAGATGGCATCTAGCCTTAAAACTGATGGATCGATGCCAATTACCGATCCTGAGGTTGAACCCGGGACCAATGGTGCCACTGCCAATTTCGAAAGTATGTACGATAACGCGAGCCGACAGCTGTCTGAAATCTTGGAGAGCCATGCAAAACAGCTCGTTGAGGACCCGGATGCCAATGTTCGGCGAGCGTTCTTGACGTCAGTACCGGATCTCTGCATGCATTTCCAGGATAATTCAAACGATATTCTGCTTTCGCACTTGATCACCTATCTTAACGATGGAGACTGGATGTTGAAGAGCGCCTTCCTGGATACAGTCGTGGGCATTGCAACCTTCATAGGCAGCACAAGCCTAGAAGAATTTATGCTGCCTCTCATGGTCCAGACTTTGGCAGACTCGGAAGAGAATGTGGTGCGTTCTGCTTTGCATTCGCTCGCTCAAATTGCAGGGTTGGGACTGCTGTCTAGACCAAAAGTCTGGGAGCTGGCTGACTTGGTAGCACGGCTTACCATGCACCCGAACACATGGATCAGAGAATCTGCAGCTGAATTCCTATCCATGGCTGCCAAGTTCTTATCCAAAGCCGATATCCAGTGCATATTACTGCCACTGGTTAGGCCATACCTCAAAATATACTCGCTTTCAGACTTTTCTGAGCTAAATCTGCTCGACTCTTTGAAGAAGCCTCTCCCCAGGGCGGTTTTTGACCAAGCGCTGACTTGGGCTTCCAAAACTGACAAGGGAGTCTTTTGGAAATCTCTTGTGGGGAAGCGGCAGTCACCGGGCCAAGTACCGATGGCCTCGGCGGCTCGATCGTCCAAGGAACTGATCTCTTCTTCTCTGAGTAAGATCAGCCGCAATGACGAAGATGAACAGTGGCTTGAGAAGCTAAGGAATTTTGGTCTAAAGCCCGAAGACGAGATAAAATTACTGGCATTGGGCGAGTATATCTGGCGACTTAGCAAGAATAAGGCCCGCGACGCCTTTGTCGTCGCTTCCACAGAGGATGAGAATATGCCGACAGGATTTGTTCAGCTAAAGGAGCTGGGTGTGACGCCACAGACGGTGTTCTTTGACGACACGGCCCTGAAGGATCCTACTGCTGTTTTGCCGGATTTGGAGCCTACGCCTCCCGTCACAGGCCCGTATACGATTGCAGATGCGTTGTTAGATGCTTCTATGACAATAGATGATACACTCGGTAAGAAAAAGCGCGCCGCCCTTCATTCGCATAAAAGAGTTCACAGTACCGGACCTTTCCCTTCCAGGAGCACAGGAAGATTATTGTCTCCCACTGGTAGTGGCAGAGCCAGTTCGACGGACTCTAGGAGGGCTATGACATCTCCCCTGGGCCCTGGAGACGACTCTGTTTCCGTTAAGGATGCGTCTTATTCTTCTCGCAGAGGCATCCGACATCAATCAAGTGCTCTTAGTCTTTTGGATCGCAAAGATGGCCACAAGTCTATCCCGGAGACTGGAACCAGCGATGCTAATGCTTTCGGAGAGGTAGAAGGGCCGTTTGCCCAGGCAGTGCCAATGCAAGTTGTTTCTGGGCTAAACATAGAAGCCGAAGGAAACGCCCGCCAGAGGCACGTGCGGCATAGCTATGAAGGGACAGATCCTCATATTCGACGCATGCTTGACAACATGTACGTCGAAAACTTCCCTCGCGACGTGCTGGAGTTTGGGCCCATGGTCCAGCCAATCTCGGGAGATAAGAGCAGGTCGGTCAATGTGCCTGGCGCGGACCCTCCCTGGAAGCCGGATGGGCATCTCGTGGCGACGTTTGCAGAACATCACGGGCCCATTAATCGGGTCATCCCTTCTCCGGATCACATTTTCTTCATTACAGGCGGCAATGACGGGACGGTCAAGGTATGGGATACGCAGCGGCTTGAGCGCAACATTACGAACCGATCGCGGCAGACTTACAGACATGCTGAAGGAGCCCGCGTTCTTGCTCTCTGCTTTGTTGAGAACTCTCACTGCTTCGTCAGCTGTGCGTCTGATGGCAGTGTTCACGTAGTCAAGGTTGATACGGTTCCCACTAGTGGTGTAATTAGGTATACAAAGCTGCGGGTTTTGCGGGAATATCAGCTACCAGAAGGCGAATATGCAGTGTGGTGCGAGCATTTCAAACAAGAACAGAGTTCTATCCTCGTTATTGCCACAAACCTGTCGAGAATTCTCGCCATGGACCTGCGGACTATGACAGTGCTCTACATATTGGAAAATCCCGTTCATCATGGAACGCCGACATGTTTCTGCATTGATAAGAAGAGAAACTGGCTATGCGTGGGGACTTCTCATGGTGTTGTCGATCTTTGGGACCTTCGGTTCAAGATGAGGTTGAAAGGCTGGGGCATGCCCGGAAAGGGATCCATCTATCGGATCTGTGTGCACCCCAATAAGGGGAGAGGCAAATGGATCTGTGTCGCTGGAGGAACCGGCCAAGGAGAAGTCACGGTCTGGGACTTGGAAAAGACAACTTGCAGAGAGATATACCGAACCGGCCATAATAAGGATAGCCAGAAGGGATACACCGCATGGGAAGTCGATGAAGATAAGCCTGAAGGGATGCTTGGTCGGTTCGCGACCAACCTCGAGATTAGCGACATGGGCAACGGAGACCGTGGAGTACGGGCGATGGTTGTAGGCACGGGAACGTCGGAGGACTCTCGCGACGTCCGGCACGCATACATGCTTACGGCTGGCTCAGACAAGATGCTACGCTTCTGGGACATTTCGCGGATCGAGAACTCTTGCATCTACAGCGGCCTCCAGCCGGATGAACAGCCACCTACTTATACGAGCACGAACCCGACGACGTCGACGACTCTAAATACAGAGCGGTTCGCGAGGCACGTGGCATCTTCGCCCAATGCGGGAACGGCCAGGCAAAAGGCGCCGAGATCGACAGTGATCTCAATGCAGCAGCAGCAGCTGTTGAAGTCGCATTTGGATCTGGTTATGGACGTAGCGATTTTGGAGTATCCGTATTCGATGAGCGTGTCTGTGGATCGGTCTGGCGTGGTCTATGTGTTTCAATAGAATAAAATTATTTCTGGAGCTCTTTTTCATTTTTTTTTTCCTTGTCGAGAATAGAGAAGAAGAAGGGGGGGGGGGGGGGGGGGGGGGGTGGTTTTTTTTTTTTTTTTTTTTTTTTTGGTTCCCCTCTCTTTCCAGACGATAGGGCAGGGGTTGGTTTTTGCCAAAAAAAAAAATTTAAGTACGG
>JAJKFY010000101.1:0-16050 GCA_021066465.1 Trichoderma asperelloides | reverse complement strand
ATACTTTAATAACTTAATTTATTTATTTTATTTATTTATTTATTTATAAGTAAAATACAGTACTTAATTTATAATAAATTTTAAGTTTAATTATTAATTTTTACTAAAATTTAAATATAAAAATACTTTTTTTATTTAATATAATTTTTTTTAATATTTTATATTTAATAAATATATATCTTATATAAAAATATATTAAATTTTTTATATTATATACTTTTTTATATAATAAAAAGTATACTTACTTTAAGAGTTTATTTATAATTATAAAAATGTTATTAAATTATTTTTTAATTAATAAATTCTTTAATTTAAGTAAGTTAGTAATATAATTAAAAATAATAGTATACTAATTTCTTTTTAAAACTAAAATTAATTATAATATTTTATATAGCTAATATTTTTTATTTTTTATTTTTTTATATATATTATATTTTTTAATAACTTTTAAGATTTTATTTTTTATTTTTAAAAATTTATAATAATATATTATATAATTTTATATTATTTTAATACTATAATATACTACTGTAATTATACTATAATATAAGTCTTAAATTACTTTTAATTATAATTTTAATAATATTTAAATTTTTCTTTTTTATTTTAGTAAGCCTTTTTTAATAATTACTTTTTTTAAAAGTTTATTTAGTTTTATATTTACTATATATTCCCTTATTTTATTAAATATAAGGTTATATTCTTTTATAATAAATAAAGTATTAATTTATATTTATTTATAATTTTTTTTATAATTTTTTTTTAAAATTTAAGCTTTATATTTAAGAACTTCTTTAAAATATTTTTTTTTATTAAATATATCTGCTTATTTATTTATAGTACTTTTATAATAAATAAATTTATAATTAAAATTTAATAATATTTTAAAATAATAGATTTAGTATATTAAAAGTTTTTAAGTTTTAGTAAAGTATATAATATTTTAATAATTTATATATACTTTAATTTTATATTTATTTTTTAAGCAGTAGTATTATTATTTTTTAAATATTTTAAAAATTATTATAAATTTTTTATTATAAATAAGGTATTTTAATTTTAGTTTATATAATTTTTATAAAAAAAAATACTATTAAATAGTTTTTTTTATTTTATTTTTTTATATTAATACTTTTTTAATAATAAAATTTAATAAATTAATTTTAATTTTTAATAGTTTATTAAGGTTATATATAATAAATATAGGTTTATTAAAAATATATTTTTAAGTTAATTAAATATTTTTTTTATTTTTAGCTAATATATAAGTTTTCTATTTTTTTATTTTTTCTTACCTTTTTTATTTTTTTTAAGTTAAGTAATATTTATAAGTAATTTAGTAATTTTACTATAGTTTCTAATAAATTATTAATAATAATTTACTAAGCTTAAAAAGCTTTATATTTTTTTTTTATATTAAGTAGTTTTTAATTATATATTACCTTAAGTTTATTTAAATTTATTTAAACTTAACCTAGTAATATTAGATATTTTAAAAACTTAACTTTTTATATATAAAAATAATATTTTTTTAGTTTTATTAATAAATTAATATTTTATAATATTTATAATACTTAATAAATATATTTTTTATATTTTTTAAAGGTTTTTAAAAAAATAAAAATATTATTAAAATAAATAATTATAAAATTATTAATATATATTTATAATATATAATTAATTATTTATTAAAATATTACTAATATATTAATAAGCTTAAATAATATTATTAAGTATTTAAATAATTTATAGTATATTTTAAATATTATTTTTTATTTATTTTTTTTATAAATATAAATTAAGTTATATATTTTTTTAAAATTTAAGGCAGTAAATTAATTAATACTAATTAAGCAGTTTTAAATTTTTATAATAAGCAATAATAAAGTTTAATTTTTAATAATAGTTTTATTTAATTATTAATAATTAATAATTAATTAAAGTTTTTTATTTTTTTTTTAATATAAATATAATAAGGTATTTAGCTTATAATATAAATAGCCTAATATATTTTTTTTTTAATTATTTTTATATTTATTTTTTAAGAGTTTTAAATTTTATTTTACTAAAATTATAAATTAAAAAAAATTTAATTATTTTTTTATTTATAAAGTTTATATAATAATTCTATTATAAATAAAGCAGTTATATTATTTTTAATATTAGGTTAAATAGTTTTTTATATTTTCTTTAATATTATTAAAGTATTTTTTAAAAAAAAATTTTTAATTTTTTATTTTTTTATTTTTTTTTATTTTTAATAATATTTTATTTAAAGTTTATAATTTTATTTTTATTTATTTAATAATTTAGTTAATATAGACTTGTTTTACTTTTTATTTTTAATTATTATATTATAGTAATACTAGTAATTTTTTTTTATTAAATTTGACCTTTTTCCTAGGTCCTGTTTTTTTTTATATATTTTTTTTTTATTTTTATTATATAAAACATTTTATTTTTAGGTTTAAAAATGCGTTTTTACCTTCCTTGCCTTTTTTATAGCTTAGTTATAACTCCTAAATAATATCTTTATTTTAAAATATTTTCTTTATTTTTTAATTAATTAATAAGTTACTTTATTTTAACTATAAATATTTAAATATAATATTATAGGTGTTAAGGTTTATAATATTAAATCTAATATTTTTAAATTAATTAATAATTATTAAAAAAAAATAATTAATTTTATATTTAATAATTATTTTATATTTTAAATATATAATATTAAAAATATATAATAATTATTTTTTAATAATATATAATAGCTGAAGTTTAGTTATTAATTTAAAAATAATAAAGTTATAATTTATACTACTGTTTATATAAATTATAATTAATTATTATTTAATATATTCTTTAATTAATAATTTCTTATTAGTATATTTTATTATATAAATTTAAATATTATTTAAATAAGTTTAGTTTTATATAACTTTTTAATATTTTATATATTATTAATATTTTAAATTTTAGTTTTAATTTTAAATTATATAATAGTATTTTTTAATTAAAGCTTTATTTTTTTATTTTTTATTTATATAGGTTTTAAAATTATAATTTTTATATATTAGCTTTTAAATTATTTAATAGAGTTAGTTTTTTTTTAATTAATGTTTTAGGCAGTTTTATATTTTATAGTTAAGGAAATAGCTTTTTTAATATTGCATTTCCTTTTTAATTTGCTTTTATATATTTTATTATTTATACTAGTTTTTAAGTTTATTATATATATATATTTTTTATAATATAGGGTGTTATATAATATTTAATTTAGTTTTCTACAGTTATTATTAAGTTTATATTTTTTTATAATTTTAGGTTTAAATAAGTAATAAAGTTTTAATAAAGTAATATAATTATAGATATAAGAAATATTAACTTTAGTAAATATTAAAAAGTTAATTTATATTAAAGAGTGTTTTTTTAAATACTATTATTATTTTTTTAATTATTAATATTTTTTAATTAATATATTTAAAACTTTATTATAATTATAGTTAGGGTTTTATAAGCTATAGATACTGTATTTGCTATAGTTATAGTTTAAGTTTTTAGATTTATAAAGTTTATATTAATAAGTGTAATTTTTTTAAGTAATTAACTTTTAATATTCTTGATTTTTCTTTTCTTTAAGGTATTTATTAACTAATTGGTTTTTTTTTTTAAAAAAACTTATATATAGCTTTTATATTTTATTACTATTTTTTTTTACAGCTATACTAGAATTTTTTTATAAATCTATAATATATATATTTTTTATAAATATAATTTAAGTTTATTAAATTATATTTATTATATTTATAAATATTTTTAAAATTAAAATATTATATTATAGTATATTTATATTATAGCTTATAAGCTTTATAAATTCTATAGTTTATATTTTATTTTAAATTTTCTTTTTTATTTAAAACTTAGTTATAAAAATTAAAAGTATTAATTCTTATAATTTTATAAAATTTCTTAGCTTATAGCTTTTTTAAATAATATTTTAATTTATTTTTACTGCTTTTATATATATAATATAAGTTATTATAATAGGCTGTTTAGCTAAGATAGTTATATAGTACTTTTATAATAGTGTTTATTTAAATTATATTTTTAATTTTAAATTTTTTTTTATTTTTTTTAATATAATAATAGGCTTTATTATAGCCTTTTTTATTATAGAATCTATAGGTTAATTTAGAGCAATAGTTTACTTTTTTATAGCCTTTTTTACTATATATATTATAAGTTTTAAAAAACTTTCTATAGTTAATAATATTAATATTTATTTTTTTTAATATACTATTATTATTTTTAATAATATATTTTTAGCGCTTTTTTTTTTAATTTATATTATTTTAGTTTTTTTTACTAAAATATTTATTAATATTTATATTTTTTTAATTTATATTTTTAGCTTTACTTAAAGTTATAATTATTAATATTAATAACTTTTTAAATATATTTAATAAATTTAATTTTACTTTAATTTTTTTTAAATAATTTATTTTTAATTTTAAATTTAATATTATTATAAAAGACTTTTTTTTTTATTTTTTTAATTTAATTAACTTTAATAAATAAATATAAAAAGGTAGTAGTATATTTAAATAAGGCTTTTTTTTATTATAAAAACTTAAGTTCTTTTTTTACTTTTTTTTTTTTTATTTATAATACTAAAGCATTTTTTAATTTAATTTTTAAATTTTATATAATTAATAAAGATATCTTTAATTTATTTTTTTATTTTATTAAATATTTTTTTATTAGCTATATAATTTATTAAAATAGGTTTAAACTATTTTATAGCAGTATTTATAAAATAATTTATAATAAAAAGAATTTACTTTTTATTTATTTTTAATATATTTAAAAAATAGCTAAAATATATTTTTAAATTAATAAAAAATTTAATTATTTTTAAAATATCCTTATTAAAGTTATTTAATTATTTAAATTTAAGAACTATTACAACCTAAAACTATAAAATATATACTCTAGATATACTATAAACTAATAGGCTAATTAAAAAGGGATTACAGCTTTTAAAGTAAGCTATCTTAAATAAATCGCTATTATAAAAGTAAGCTATTATAAAAGAATTATAAATAGGATTATAAGCCTTATAAAATAACTTACTATATAAGACTGTTTATTATACTTATTAAATAAAACTTAAATAATTAATTATTAATATAGTAATAATATATAATATAGTATTATATAATAATACTTTATTAACTATATAACTTATAACTAGCTTATAAGCCTTTAACTTACTTCTTTATTAATATAAACCTAATATTAAAAGTTTATTTTTTAAAAATTAACTACCTTATATTAAATATAGGAATTAAAATATTATATATTAATAACTTTTATTTAAAAAGTCTTTTAAAAGCTTTTAAGTAATTTAAACTATTATAGTAATTTTAAGCAACTTTAATACCCCTATTTTTAATTTTATTTAAAATATAAATAAAAATATTAATTTTATTAATAAACTTAATTAAAATAAGCTAACTGTTAAATAACTTAAAAACTTTATTAAAAAACTATATAAAAAGCAGTAAAAAGCTTTTACTTTTAAAAAAAATATTAAAATTACTTTTAAACTTTAACCTTTATTAATATATAATAGTAAACCTATTAAACTTTAATTATTTATTATATAACTTAAGGCTTATTTTTAAAACTTCTTTACTATTTTTAAAAAAAAAAAAAATAAAGTATTTTTTATAGTATTTTATTTTTTTAAACTTACTCTTAAATAATTTAAATTTATTTAAAATAATTATATTAAATATAACCTTGCTGCTGAAGAATTTACTAAAGCTATTTTTAAAAATTTTAATAAATTTAAAAAAAAACTTAAAAAAGCTTTTAAAAATATTAAAGAAATTAAAATAACTAAGAATAAGCTTACTGTTATTTATTAAAAAAGAAAATATTTAAATTATATTATAATATTTTAAAATTTAGTAATATATATTAATTAAGGAGAATTAGTATTTATTAAATAATTCTATAATAGACTTAAGTTTAAAATTAAAAAAGAAGTTTATTAAATTAATTAAAAATAATATAATCTTTTATTTTTTATAAAAAAATATATAAAAGCTAATAATTTATTATAAAAACTAAAAATAGATTTTTTAAAATAAAAAAGAAAATATTAAAGATTTTAAGTAAATTAAAGTAAAAAATAATAAAAATTAATTATTAAAAATAACAGTAGTATAGCTAGACTTATAAACTTTAATATAATATAAAAGAAGAAAAAGAAGTTTAAATATTATAACTATAAAAAGCTAAACTATATAATAAAAAATTATAAATCTTTAAAAAAAAAGCAATTTTTAATTTTTAAGCTAAAAGTAATATATATTATAAATAAAAGTAATAAGGCTATTTATTTATTAAAATAATTAAAATTCTTTAAAAATATTAATAACTATAACTTTTATAATTTTTTATTTAAACTTTTAAATATATTTTAAATATTAAATAAAGAAGTTAATAATAAAATCCTTAATTAATAACTTATTTTTTAAGTTAATTTTATAAACCTAGTAAACTTAATTAAAAGCATTATTTTAAATAATAATAAAAATAATAAATAATATAATTATAAAT
Organism: Trichoderma asperelloides; assembly: GCA_021066465.1. Classification (NCBI taxonomy): domain Eukaryota; kingdom Fungi; phylum Ascomycota; class Sordariomycetes; order Hypocreales; family Hypocreaceae; genus Trichoderma; species Trichoderma asperelloides. The sequence goes on along the minus strand of JAJKFY010000101.1, from coordinate 9,423 downwards.
ATTATTTTAAGAAATTTTAAAATATTATAAAATACTATAAAAACTTTATTTTTAAAATTATAACTTTTAACCTATTTTAATATAATATTATAGATAAAGTAAGCGCAGATATAAAATATTTTTTAATAATGCTATATATTTACTTAAATAACTTATAAAAGTAAACTTTAAAAACCTAGTATATTATTAAAGCTATTATTATAGATTAAGCGCTAGTATAATATTTTAATTATTAATAAGTAATTAAAAAATATAATTATATTAATTTAATATATTTAATATACTATAGTATTAGTTAAATTAATTATATTACTTATAAATATATAAAATATTTTAAATAAAAAATAAAAAAAAATATTTTTTTAATATATATTTTTTAATATATAATATTAGAATTATATAATAATTTATACTGCCTTATATAAGAAGTTATTTAATAATACTAATTCTTTAAAATAGTTGTTTTAAAATCTCTTAAATATTTAAATAAAATAAGCTTTTTTAAATATATTAATTAGTTTTATAAGATATATAAATTAAGAAAATTATAAAATTAATATAAGTAAAAAGAAATTAAAAAAGTAAAATTAAATTATTAATAAGAAAAATTTAAAAATTATAATAAAATAAAATATATATAATATATAAATAAAAAAATTAAAAACTAGCATTATTTAAAAAACTATTAAAGTTCTTTATAAAAGAGCAGCAGAAGGACTTATAATACTTAAATATTATTAATTTAAAATATAATAGTAAAAAAAAAAAAAAGTACTTTAATAAAAGAATTATTTTAATAGTATTATTAAATAAAAATCTACTTAATATTTTAATAAACAGTAGGTTAAGAAGTAATTATATATCTACTATAACTATAATATACCTGCAGTTATTAATATATAAGAAAAAAAAACTATATTAACTTTTTTATATTAAAAAATAAACTTTTAAATATAATAAAAAATAAATAAAATAATAAACTAATCCTTTACTATTATAAATTAATAATTATATTATAAATATAATATATAATATAATTAATATTTTAAAATATAACTTTATTTTAAAAATACTTTAGTTATATAAATATAAACTTAATATAAAATAAAAAATAAGCTAAATCTGTTAATGTAATAATAGAAGTATTTTAAATAAAACTAATATAAAAATATTAAAAAAGAAACTAGGTTATTAAAAGCTTAAGGTTTTCTTTAGTTTTTTAAATATTCTTTTTTAATATTATTAAAAAAAAAAGAAAATAAAATAAGTTTATATATAAAAGTATATTACTATTTTATACTAAAAACTAATACAGCTTAATAAAAAATTATATAAATTAAAAATAAAAGAACTTATTTTTAAAAAATAATTAATATTAATTCTAGAATAATATTAAAAATATTAAAAGCTTTTTAATAATTAATTAAAAAAAGAGTTACTACTATATTTAAAATAAGACTATAAAATAGTATTAAAAGAAAGAGAATTACTAAAGTTTTATAAAATATATAACTTAAGTAAAGGAGAATTAAAAATATTTAAGAAATAAATTAAAATATAATTATAAAAAGAATATATTTATATATTAAAATTACTAGTTAAATATTTTATTATCTTTATTTTAAAAAAAAATAGTAAACTTTAATTAATTATTAATTACTGTAAATTAAATTAAATTATTATTAAAAATAAAACTTTTTTATTATTAATTTTATAAATTAAAAATAAATTATATAGGAAGAAGTAGTTTATAATTTTTAATTTTACAAGAGCTTATAAGCTTATATAAATAAAAAAAAAAAATAAATAAAAAATAGTATTTACTATAAGATATAAGCTATATAAATATATAGTTATACTATAAGAATTTATTAATACATCTGTATTTTTTTAAAAAAGAATAAATTATATATTAAAACTATATTTAAATAATTTTATAATAGCTTATATAGATAATATTTTTATTTTTTTAAAGACTTTTAAAGAATATGAGAAATATATTTATCTTATACTAAAGAAACTTAAAGAAGTAAAACTTTTTATTAATTTTAAAAAATATATTTTTTATTTTTAATAAGTAAAATTTCTTAAATATATTATTACTTTAAAAGAAATTTATATAGATTTTAAAAAGGTTGCTGTAATTAAAAAATAGCTAATACTTATAATACTTAAAAAAGTATAAGCATTTCTTAAATTTACTAACTATTATTAAAAATTTATTAAGAATTTTATATAAAAAGCTACTCTATTAATTAATATAATAAAAAAAGGCATTTTTTTTAAGTAGGGGGAAGAATAGTAAAAAGCCCTTAAAGAACTTAAAACAGTAATAATATTAAAGCCTGTTTTTGCTATATTTAATTTTAAAAAACCTATTATAATTAAAATAAATATATTAGTGTTTATAATAGAAGGAGTGTTAAGTTAGCCTGAAGATAATAGCAAGCTAAAATCTATTATATTTTTTTTATATAAACTTTATAAATTAATAATATAATATATTATATATAATAGAGAAATACTAGCTATTATTAAAGTACTTAAAAAATAAAAACATTACTGTTATAGAAGCAAGTATAAAGTAATTATTCTTATAAACTATAAAAACCTTACTTACTTTACTATTATATAAGAATTATTAAGCTAATAAGTTAAATATTTTAAATTTCTTTTATAATTTAATTTTAAACTTATTTATTATAAAAAATTAAAAAATAAATAAGCTAATGTATTAAGCTAATAAGTTAATTATAAATAAAAAGTACTTAAATATACTATATAAGCATTATAATTTAATAATAACAGTAATATTAAATAAATATAAATTTATATAATATTTAAAGTTCTAGAAAGTAATTTTATACTTAAAAAAATTAAAAAATTTATTAAAAACTAGGAAAATAAGTAATACTTTAAAAATATTATTATAGATTTAGGATACCTTAAATAATATAGAAAAATTTAAGTATTTAAAAAACTATAAAGAAAAGTAATTAAATATATTTATAAATATCTATTATATAAATATAAAAATATAATAAAAATATATAATTAAGTTTTAATATACTATAATATTAAAAAACTTAAAAAATATATAAAGTATATTATATTATATTATAATATATATTAGTAAATAAAAAATAGAAAATATAAGCTTTATAAAAAACTATAACTATTATCTATTATAGAATAACCTTAGGAATTAGTTATCTTTAACTATATTATTAATTTACTTTTATTAAAAGAATTATTTACAGAAATATAATATAATAGTATTCTTATAGTAGTCTACTAATTAATAAAGTAAGCCTATTTTTTACTATATAAAAAGTTATATATATTAAAAGACCTTGCTTATACTTATATAAAAATAATTACTGCTAATTATAAATTACTAAAAGAAATTATTTTAAATTAAAAATAAATATTTACTTTTAAATTTTAATAAAAACTTATAGCTAAATTAAAAATAAATTATAAACTTAATATTATATACCACCTTTAAATAAATAAATAAACTAAATATATAAATTAAATTATTAAAGCCTATTTACAAGCTTATATTAATTTTATATAAAATAATTAAGTTAAGAAATTACTAATAGCTTAGCTATACTATAATAATATACTATTAGAATTTATAAAATTAATACTTTTTTTTATAAATTATAAATTTACACTAGAAGCATTTAAATTACTATAAGACAGACCTAATTTAAAAAAAGTATAATTATAAGCTAAATTAATAGTTAACTTATATAAAAAAATAAAAGCAGTACTTAAATTTACCTATAAACTTATAAAAAAATATATAAATAAAAATAAAATTATAGAATTAATTCTTTAAAAGAGGGATATAATTTATTTACTGCAATATTTATAAAACTATAAGCTACTAAATATTAAAATAAATAAGCTAAGTAATAAACTTAATATTAAAAAAATAAAACCTTATAAAATCCTAGAATAAATTAAAGAAGTTAACTATAAACTAGCTTTATTAAATATAATAAAAATTTAAAATCCAGTTTTTTATATATTATAACTTAAAAAAGCATAGATTAATAAAGAAACTGAAAGACTTATTTTAAATAAAATTATTATAGAAGATTAAAAAAAAGAATATAAGATTAAAAATATAATTGCTGTATACTAAAACTCTAAAACCTAGAATATTAAATACTTTATTAAATAAAAAGGCTACTTAAAACTTAAAAATTTATAAGAGTCTGTTAAATACTTTAGCTCTTAAGAGCTAATAAAGAAGTTTCTTTAAACTATAGAATTAAAGAACCTAAATTAATAAACTTAAGCTTAATACTTAAAAAAGGCTAATTAATATTATTAAAAACCTTTAATTATTAAAGATTATTTACTACTTTATTTTTTTTATTTAATTTCTATATTTTATAATAAATTAACTCTTTACTATACTTTTTTATTCTATTTTTAATATAATAAATTTACAATAATTAATTTATAGCTTTAGATAACTTTACCTATAATTCTAAAAGCTAAATTTAAAAAGACTTTAAAGCCTTGCCTGCTGCTTTTTCTTTAGCTTTTAATTTTTTATATTAATTTAATACTTTTATTACTAAAAGGAAAATAAGTCAGCCTTAATTAATAATAAGGGAAAAATATTTACTTATAAGAAAATGTAACTAAAATATTATTATAAGACCGGCTATACTTTATATACTTATAATAATAAAAAGAATTTTTAATTATATAATAAGGAATTTTTTTTTAGAAATAATATATATATAGTATATTTAAAATAGATTTATTAAATAAGATATATAATATAAAAATATTACACTTGCGAGCTTTATAAAAAAAAGACTTAGATATTTTATTAATTATAATAGCATTTTTAAAAAAGCAAGTTTACAGGGATTATAAATATAGGAAAAGTAATGTACTTATAGATTATACGCTACTGTATATATAGCCTTAAGAATAAGACTAATAGAGAGGGGGTATTATATTATAACCTAAAACTATAAGATATATACTCCGGATATACTATAGACTAATAGGTTAATTAAGAAGGGATTACAGCTCTTAGAGTAAGCTATTCTAGATAGATTGCTATTATAAAAGTAAGCTACTATAAGAGGATTATAAATAGGATTGTAAGCTTTATAAAATGACTTACTATATAAGACTGTTTATTACGCTTATTAAATAAAACTTAGATAGTTAGTTGTTAATATAGTAATAATATAAAGTATAGTATTATATAATAATACTCTATTAGCTATGTGACCTACACCCAGCTTAAAAGCCTTTAATTTACTTTTCTATTAACATAAACCTGACGTTAAAGGTTTATCCCTTAAGAATCAGCTACCCTATACCAGTTATAGGGATCAGAACGTCATAAATAATTATATTGGGAAAAAATTATAAGTTTTTTCTCTCTATTAATAATTATATTTATTCCTAAAAAATCTTTAACTTCGCCTAGATCCTGGATTTTTAAATCTTCGGCTAGTTTATTTTTTATAAAAATAATATTATTTATAAAGGGGCCTATAAATAATAAATCATCGACATATATTATTATTATTATATTATTATTTTTATTAATAAAAATACCTTTATCAAATGGATTAACTATAAATCCAAGGGCTTTTATTTTATTAAAGAGATAGTTATACCAAAGCCTAGGGCTTTGCTTTAGGCTATATAAAGCTTTTCTAAGCTTTAAAACAAGCTTATTATTCTTATTATTTTCTATAATTTTATTATTTTTATTATTATTTTTATTAATTATATAATTTTCCCAGCCAATAGGAATTTTTATATATATTTCTTCATCAATAAATGCATGTACAAATGCATTTTTAATATCATATTGATTTATAATAAAATTATTAGAAATTGCTATAATTAATAGCATTTTTATAGATTCGGGTCTAGCTGTAATTGCAAAGGTTTCATTATAATCTAGCCCTTAAATTTGTTTAAATCCCTGAGCAACCCAGCGGCTTTTATATTTATATTTTATATCATTAAAAAGCTCTTTTTTAGCGCTTTCTAACAGTATAATTTTCTTATCATTATCTTTATTATTAGATAAGATATTAATATTTTTAATTTTATAGACCCATTTGCCTCCTAAGGCTTCCCGTTCCTTAGGTTTTTCAGTTATAATCCAGGTTTCTTGTTTTATTAATTCATCTATTTCTTCTTTCATAGATTGGACCCACTTTTCTTTATCTAGGCCAATAATAGCCTCTTGATAAAAATTAGGTTCTATTTTATTATAATTATTTTTATTATTATTATTATTATTATCAATTATATTATAGATTGAAGGAATCTTTTGATAATCTTTATAAAATTCATCTGGTTTTTTAGGAATTTCAACTATTAATTTATTTTTCAGTGAATTTTCTTTATTATTAACATTTTTATTATTAATAATATTATTATTAAATAAATTATTAATATTATTATTTTTAATAATATTATTATTTTTATTATTATTATAAGGAATAAAATTAGGAATAGAAGATAGGCTTGGAATAGAATTGAAATCTATATCTTTTGTTTTATTTTCTTCAAAATCAAATAAATCTTCATTTTTATTAAATTTATTAATTTTATTAATAAATTTATTTTCTAAAATTACTATATCACGTGATATAATAATCTTTTTATTAGAAAAATCCCAAATTTTATAATTATTTTCAGAATAACCTATTATTATTCCTTTATAAGCTCTAGTTTCTAATTTATAATTTGGTGTTTTATTTTTATAATAAACTAGGCTTCCAAAAACCTTAATATTATTTAGGCTTTCTATATTATAATTTTTATAAATATTATTATTATTATATTTATATTTATTATATAATTCAATAGGGCTTTTATAATTTAAAGCTTTATAAGGGGTTCTATTATATAAATAAACAGCAGCTTCTAAAGCTTCACCCTATAAATAATAGGGTAAATTTGCTGTATATAAAATAGCCCTAATTTTATTTAATATAATTTTATTTATAATTTCTATAGCCCCGTTGGGTTCTTTTATATATGGAGGTGAATTATTATAAAAAATTCTGTTATTTTTACAAAAATTTTTAATAGGAAAAATATATTCCCTTGCATTATCAGAATATAATTCTTTTATTTTATAATTATAAGAATTATTTTCTATTTTTAATTTAAATTCTTTAAATTTATTTAAAGCTTCAAATTTATTTTTAATTAAATAAATTTCTAGGAATCTAGTTCCTTTATCCAAAAAGGATATATAAGAATTAAAATTATTATAAATTGGAATTTTTATAAGACCCCAAATATCAGTATATATTTTTTCTAAAAAATTATATTATTTATTAAAAAGCTTTTTATTTATTTTATTAGTAAATTTTGCTTTATAACAAAATTCACAATTTTTTATTTTAATTATATCTTCTTTATTAAAAATATAAAATTTTTCTGAATTTTTAATAAGCTTTAATAAAGGTATATAATTAATATACCCTAATCTTAAATGCCAAAGATATAAATCTATTTTTTGGCTTTTATTATTATTATTATAATTAATAATATAAATATTATTAGGTTTTTGTATATTTAAAGAAATATAATATAAATTATTTTATTTATAACCTTGTGCTATTTTTATATTATTTTCATATAAAATAATATTATTATTTAATATAAAACTTGCTATATTATATAAGCAAGAGCTTGAAATTATATTTATGCCTAATTCAGGCATAAAATAACAGTTTTTTAATATATATGTTTTATTATTATTAAAATTATTATTAAAATAAAATAAAATATCTCCAGAACCTTTTATTAATAATTTAGAAGCCTTTCCCCATAAAATATATTTATTAATATTTTTATAATTTATAAAAATATTTCTATTTAATATAATATGCCTTATTGCACCAGTATCAAATAAAAAATCTATAATATTATTATTATAGTTATTTTTTCTAGGGGTTTTTATTAGTTCTAAATTTTTATAATTATTTTTATTAAAATCAGAAGAAGTTATAGTATATAACTCACATTTATCTGAATTATAATTATCGGAATAATTATAATCTAAGCAGTCTTCTTTAATAATAAAGTTTTCAACTATTAAATTAACTGCTTCTTCTTCTTCTTTTTCTAATTTATTATTATAATTTTTATTATTATTATTATAATTATTATTATCTTTATTTTTAATAATTTTATTATTATTATTATTTTTCCAATTTTTAGGGGCTTTATTAGGATTTAAAAAATAACAATCCTTTGATATATGCCCTATAATTTTGCAATAACTGCATTTATTTACAATTTTATTCTTTTTCTAAGGCTTTTTATTATTTTTATTTTTAATTTTATTTTTTATAAAATTTTTATTATTATTAATATAATAATTTTCTTCTAATTCTTGAAATCTTTTAGATTCATCTAATAAACTAGAGATTATAAGCTCTAGGTTATAAGAATTAGGGTTATTTCTTAAAGCCTGATTTATATTTATAATAAATCCAGTATAGGATTCATTTAAGTTATTTAATAGCCAAGCTATTATAACTATTTCCGGAATTTTAATATTCCATGAATTTAGTTCTTCCAAAAGCTCTTTTATTTTATTTAAATAAATTTCCATATTATTAAAATTATTTAATTTTATATTAAATAATTCCTTAATAATAAAAAAATTAGCTGTAAAGCCTGTATTATTATATAAGGTCTTTAAAGCTTCCCAAGCTAGCTTTACATTATTAAAATATTTAATTTGCAAAAGCAGCCTGTCATTTATCCAGAGCCTTATATTAGCTAGGGCCTCTTCGGATTTTATATTATCCTCTATTTAAATAGCTTTAATAAGCTTTTCTTTTATAAGGAAAGATTCCATTCAAAGGGCCCAAGTTAGGTAATTTTCTATTCCTTTAAGCTTTGGAATAATTTCTTTTTCAATTGCCATTTTTATTTTTTATACTTATTATTATATAGAAATATAGAAAAAACGCTATATTTTAATATAACTTTTATTATAAAATATTAAAAATTGGATTTTTTATATAGTATTTCGTTCAAGGGTTCGAAAAATCGAAATAAATTATTATCGAAAATAGAATATTATTCGGATAAATTCGGAATAAGCAAATTATTAATTATATAAAAATTTAATATAATATTATATTATATATATTATTAATATATATAAAAATAATATTTATATAAAATTTTAATAATTAAAAAGCTTTTTATATAAAGTATAAAAGGTATTATAGGATTCTAAGGTTATTTTTATTATTATTTTTAATAAATAAAATATTTATTAAAATAATAATAATCCGGGCTCATAACCTATAAGAATATAAGGGTATAGGGTAGCAATTTAATGATTTGGTTTAGAAGGTTATAATTGCAACTATCTTATAAAAG
>JAJKFY010000100.1:0-16195 GCA_021066465.1 Trichoderma asperelloides | reverse complement strand
TTATTTATAATTATAAAAATATTATTAAATTATTTTTTAATTAATAAATTTTTTAATTTAAGTAAGTTAATAATATAGTTAAAGATAATAATATATTAATTTTTTTTTAAAACTAAAATTAATTATAATATTTTATATAATTAATATTATTTATTTTTAATTTTTTTATATATATTATATTTTTTAATAACTTTTTTAATTTTTTATTTAAGTTTTTTAAAATAGTAATAATATAATATATAATTATATATAATTTAAATACTTTAATATATTACTGTAATTATATTATAATAAATATTTTAAATTACTTTTATTTATAATTTTTTTAATATTTAAATTTATTTACTTTATTTTAAAAGTTTATTAATATAAGAATATAAGGGTATAGGGTAGCAATTTAATAATTTGGTTTAGAAGGTTATAATTGCAACTATCTTATAAAAGTTCTAATATAAATTAACCTGGAAATCCTTTTCCTTTTATCTTTATTTTTTACTTATTAATAAAAAATATAATAAAAAGTTTAATACTATTAGAAAGCTTAAAATCAGGGCTTTCTAATAATATAATTTATTTTTTCTAATTCCTTTTAGTTAAGAAGTTATTAAGGAGTGTTAGTATAAGGTTTTAAATGCATTCCTGTAATTAAATTAGCAGGCGGCATTTCCGGGCCTTCCAGGGCCTTCCTAGGCCTTCCAGAACCTTCTAGAAACCCTATTACCTTCTTTTACAGACTGCAAATAGATCAATTTATTGATTTTGTAACGAACCGTACACTAGATAGTTAGTATAGGGTAGATTCCTAAAGGATAAACCTAGAATAAGTTCTTTGGGTTTATGTTAGAGGATAGGTTAGGAAACCTATAGGTAATATTATATTATAATAAAAAGTCACTAGTAGATAAAAGTTAGAAGTATATTTTAATTTTAATTTTATAGGTTAATAACTGGTTATTTAAGTTATTTAAATAAGTGTAAGAAGTAAACTTATATATTCAGTTGGTTAGGCTGGATTATTTATAGATTTTAATAATCTATTATAGATTATTTTATAAGATTAATAATTTATTTATAGATTATTAGATTATTATAATAATTTAATAATCTGTTATAATTAGTAGGTTGGTCTTATATTAATCTGGTTTAGCCTACCCTATAGGCCTATTATTATAACTATAAAAGGCGGGTTGTAATATAATACTCCCCTTCTGTTAGTCTTGTTTTTAAGACTTTTATAAATCTTAGTATAAATAACGCATCCCCTATTTAATAAATGCAGTTATTCTTTAATTCTTTTACTAGCGTTTTCTAGTTTTTTTTACTAACTTTATTATATTAGACAGGATTTTAAAATTAGTTTACCCTAAGACTATGCATTGCAAGTCTTTATTTAAATTAATTATTGCTGGTGTTAATAAAATAAATAAGCGTTGCTTTTTTTATATTTTTAAAAGTTATTAAAAATGTTTATTATCTTCTACTGATTTTTCTTATTATTTAAAGTGCGTTAAGTTAAATTAGTTATATTATAACGTCTGAGGTTTAACTTTAGAGTAATTGGAGTGTATTGCTGTATATTATTTTTATTTAGAAGATAAGCTTAAAGAGGCTGAGGAGGAACGTTAATATACTAATGCAAAGGTTAAGCGTCTTTGTAAGCAGAAGAAATTATAGTATAAGAAGATGAGACATACGGTTTTGCGGGGTATTATAGACTTAAAGGAATTGGATTGTATTAAGCGTGAGGAGGCAGAGGCCGCTGCTCGTCAGTTTATTATATCAGTGCCTAGTTCCGCCAGCCCGTCCTAGTCCATTAACGCCGTTAATTAGTCTGCATTTAACTTAAACCTATTATTATTTTTATCCTTAAAGACTAATAATATTCCTGCAGAATCGCTTAAGCGTTCCTTTTAAATTCTTTTTTAAGAACCTATAAGTCTTTAAATAAGTTATATTTTTTCTATTTTATAAAATACTCTTGTTTACCTGTTTTTTTATTTATTTATATATAAGTTATTTTATTAATTTTATATTCTTCTTCTTTATCTTTAATAATAATTTTATTTATAATTAGCTTGTTTATTTTTTTATTTACTAGTGCTTTTTTAAATAGTAAGATGTAAAAAACAGCTGTTTTTAGCCTTATATTATTAAATAAGTTTAACTTATAGTTAACTTTTTTAATTTTTTTTAAAATTTTAAATAGTTTAAGTTTTTTAAAATTAAGTTTATTATTTAGTTAATTTATTTTAATATTTAATAATTTTTTATTATATAAATGCTATAGTAAATAAGCTATATCTTCTTTTTAAAAAGTTAGTCCTTTAATTTTTATATAGTCTATATATTTTTTTAAATATTGCTTAAAGAATTTAAGCTAAGCCTTAAATTCTTTTTATAATTATATTATATTTTTTATAAAAATATATATATTATCTGCATTTAAACTATTATAAGGTGGTCTATAGGCTTTTAGTATAAACCTATAATTAGTGTAAAATAGTATAACTCCTGTAGTTTCTGTAGTAAAGCTATTATATTATATTTATACTATTAGTAATATTTTAACTTAGTTATTTTACTAAAGGTTAATATAATATTATAGATATACTTTAATAACTTAATTTATTTATTTTATTTATTTATTTATTTATAAATAAAATATAGTACTTAATTTATAGTGGGTTTTAAGTTTAGTTATTAATTTTTACTAAAATTTAAATATAAAAGTGTTTTTTTTTATTTAATATAATTTTTTTTAATATTTTATATTTAGTAAATATATATTTTATATATAAATATATTAAGTTTTTTATATTATATGCTTTTTTATATAGTAAAAAGTATGCTTATTTTAAGAGTTTATTTATAATTATAAAAATGCTGTTAAATTATTTTTTAATTAATAGATTTTTTAATTTAAGTAAATTAATAATATAGTTAAAAGTAATAGTATATTAATTTTTTTCTAGAACTAGGATTAGTTGTAATATCTTATATAGCTGATGTTATTTATCCTTAGTTTTTTTATATATATTACATTTTTTAATAACTTCTTTAACCTTTTATTTTAGTTTTTTAAAGCAGTAGTAGTGTAGTATATAATTATATATAGTTTAAATACTTTAATATACTGCTGTAATTATGCTATAATAGATATTTTAAATTACTTTTATTTATAATTCTTCTAGTACCTAGATTTATTTACTTTATTTTAAAAGTCTATTAGTTATAGTTATTTTTTTAAAAAACTATTTTAGTTATTAGTTTTTAATTAAATCTTTAATTTTATTAAAAATAGGATTATATTTTTTTATAATAAATAAGGTATTAATTTTAATTTATTTATAATTCCCTTACTTATTTTTATATAAAATTTATATTTTAAATTCAGGAAATTCTTTAAAATATTTTTTCTTTTAGCTTAATATATCTGCTTTTTTATTCTCTATTCTTTTATAATAAATAATTTTATAGTTAAAATCTATTAAAAATTTAAAGTAATAAGTTTATTATATAAAAAGTTATTATATAGTTATAAAGTAAAATATATTTTAGTAGTTAGTGTAGACTTTAATTTTATATTTATTTTTTAAGTAATAGTATTATTATTTTTTAAATATTTTAATAATTATTAAAAATTCTTTATTATAAATAAAATATTTTAATTTAGGTTTATATAGTTTTTTAAAAAAGAAAGCTATTAGTTTAAGTTTATTATTTTTATTTTATTATCCTAAAGTTCTTTTTAAAGTAAAGTTAAAAGTGTTTATTTTAATTTTAATAAGCTTATTTAAGTTATATATAGTTAATATTAGTTTATTAGTAATAGTATTTTTAAATTTTTAAAATATTAATTTTATTTTATTAATTTAGGATAGTTTTTTATTTTTTTATTTTTTTTTATTTTTTTTATTTTTTTTAAGTTAAATAGTGTTAATTAGTGGTTTTATAATTTTACTGTATTTTTAAATAAACCTTTAATAATAATTAGTAAGTTTTAAAAAGCTTTATAATCTTTTATAGGTTTTTAGGAGTTTTTAATCTTAAATAGCAGTAATTTTATTTAAGTTTATTTAAACTTCTTCTAGTATAATAATATATTTAAAAAACTTAATTTATTAAATATAAAATTAATATTTATTTAAGTTAATAAGGAGTTTAGTATTTTATAATTTCTATAATACTTTATAAATGTATTCTTTATATTTTTCTAATATTTTTAAAAAGATTAAAATATTATTAATATAAGCTATTATAAAGTTATTTAAATATTTTTTAAAAATAAAATTAATTCTCTTTTAAAATAATATTAATGTATTTATAAGTCTTTATAGTATAATTAAATATTTAAATAATTTATATTTTATTTTAAAAGCAGTTATTTATTTATATCCCTTTTTTATTTTTATAAGTTTATAGGCTTTTATAAAATCTAGGGCTATAAACTAGTTTATGCTTTATAATTTTTTTTTAATTTTAGTAATTAATAGTAAAGGTGTTTTATTTTTAATAATTATTTTATTAAGCTATTAGTAGTTAATAATTAAATAAAGTTTTTTATTTTTTTTTAATATAAAAATAATAGGGTATTTTACTAGGGAGTTTAATATTTTAATATATTTTTTATTTAATTAGGTTTATAATTATTTTTTAAGTGTTTTAAGCTTAGTTTTATTAAAATTATAGATTTTATAGAGCTTTAGCGAAGTTTTATCTTTAAGAACAATTTTATAATCTTATTTTAAATAAAGTAGTAGTTTTTTTTTAAAGATTTATTAATATAGTTTTTTATACTTTTAATATTATTATAGTATTTTAGCTAAAGGTTTATTTTTTTTATTATTTTTATTTTATTTTTTTATCTTTACTAATACTGTATTAAGTTTAGTTAGTTTTATATAATATCTAGCGATAATTTTATTAATTTATATAATTTTTACTTTTTATTATTAATTATTATATTATAGTAGTATTAGTAATTTTTTAAGGTTAAATTTAACTTTTTTATATATTTTTATTTTTTTAGCTTTATTTTTTTTATTTTATTTCTTTTTCTTTAATTATATAAAAGGTTTTAGTTATAAGTCTATAAGTGCGTTTTTACTTTCCTTACCCCCTTCTTAGCTTAATTATAACTTTAAGGAGATATCTTCTTCTTAAATTATCTTTTTTATTTTTTAATTAATTATAGAATTATATTTTTTTAATTATAGGTATTTTAGTAAAATATTACAGTTTTATAAGTCTAGTATATTAAATTTAATATCTTTAGTTTAATTAATAACTGTTATAGGAAGATAATTAGTTTTATAGATAATAGTTGTTCCTGTATTTATACTTATAATATTAAAGATAACTAATAGTGTTTTTTTAATAATATATGATATTCTTAGTCGGTCTATTAGGCTGTTAGTAATTAAGTTGTAATTTAAACTGCTGTTTATATAGATTTTAATTAATTATTAGTTTAAATATCTATTAATCACTAACTTTTTATTAAATATTTTAATTAAATTAATAGTAATTATATTTAAAGGGCTTTTTTACTATATCTTAAATTAATATTTTTTATATTATTAATACTTAATTTAATTATTTTATTTTTTAATTATTTAATAATATTTTTTAATTAAAGTTTTATTTTCTTATTTTTTATTTAAGTAGTTATTAAAATTATAGCTTTTTTATAAAAGCTTTTAGGTTATTTAATAAAATTAATGTTTTTTTTTGCTATATTTTCTACAGTAGGGTGTAGTGCAGTTTAGAAAGTATATTGCTAAGCAATTCTTTATTTTAACTCGCTTTAGTCTTTTATTATGCCAGTCTTCTAGTTTATTAAGGGCGTGTATTGCGCAATATAGGGAATTATATAGTATTTAATCTAAGTTTCTGCAGTTATTATTAAGTCTGTATTTTTTTATAATTTTGGATCTAGATAGACGGTTAATATCCATCCTTCTGGGTCATATGCTATTATCTTCGGCAATATAGTTGTAGGTATAAGAAATATTAATCTTAGTAATTATTAGAAGGTTAACTTACACTAGGGGGTGTTTTTTTAAATATTGTTATTTTCTTTTTTATTTCTCTTCTTCTTCTGCCTGTGCTCTTAGGATATATATATAGTTATATTCTTTATTTATTAACTTACAAATGTTACATCCTTTATAGTTATAATTTATATTAGCAGAGCTATATATTAGGTATTTATAATATCCTCTTAACTATTTATTTCTTTTTCTAAAGGTGTTGCAGTAGTGTAGGTATATTAGGAATCTATAATAGCTGTATCTTTTATATTTATAGTCTAGTTGTAGCAATTTATATAAAAGGCATTAGTATCTTCTTTTATAATTTAGGTATTTAAAAGAGTATTAGGTATTGCAGGATCTATAATATTAGTATTCTGCGCTTATTTTAAAGTTATATATTAACTTTAACCTAGAGTCCTTTAAGTTTTTAAATGTATTAAATAATATAGGTTTGCTATAGTTATACCTGGGCTTAGTTAATCTACAGTATTTATATTCTATATTACAGTCTAAGTTATAGGTCTTAATGGATTTATAATAGCCTTATTAATCTAGATTAGAAATTGTAGCTTAAGTTTCTAGTTAATCTACTAAGTTATTTAAATCTTTATCTATAATTTTATTATCTTTATATTTATTATTATCTAGTTGTTTAAAAAAAGTTAAAGTATTAATTTTAACTTTTTTTTATAATTTTGCCTTTTTTAGCTTTTTTAAGTAATAGCTTAATTTATTTTTGTTACTTTTATATATTTAATAAGTGTTATTATAGCAGGCGGTTTAACTAAGACTAGTGTAAGATACTTTAGTAATAGTGTTTATTTAGGCTTTTTCTTTTATAATATTAATTGCTGTTTTTTATTTAGGGTTTTTTCTATTTCCTTCTTGCTTTTTTTTAAAATAGCAGTATGCTTTTTTATAGCCTACTTTACTATAAAAATTGCATTTTTTTTTAAATTTGGCTGCTTTAATAATATTAAGGTTTATTCTGCCTGGTGTATTATTATTACTTTTAATAATATATTTTTAATGCTTTTTTTTTTAATTTATATTATTTTAAGCTTTTTGTTAAAATAAATATTAATATTTATGCTTTTTTAGTTTATATTTTTAACTTTATTTAAAGTTATAATTATTAATATTAATAGCCTTTTAAGTATATTTAATAAATTTAATCTTGCTTTAGTTTTTTTTAAATAGTTTATTTTTAACTTTAGATTTAATGCTGTTATAAAAGACTTTTTTTTTTATTTTTTTAATTTAATTAACTTTAGTAAGCAGGTGTAAAAAGGTAGTGGTGTATTTAAATAAGGCTTTTTTTTATTATAAGAACTTAAGCTTTTTTTTTACTTCCCTTTTTTTATTTATAATACTAAAGGATTTTTTAATTTAGTTTTTAAATTTTATAAAATTAATAAAAATATTTTTAGTTTATTTATTTATTTTATTAGGTTCTTTTTTATAGGCTATGTAATTTATTAGAATAGGTTTAAACTATTTTATAGCAGTGCTTATAAGGCAGTTTATAGTAAAAAGGACTTGCTTTTTATTTATTTTTAATATATTTTAAAAATAACTAAAATATAGCTTTAAGTTAGTAAAGAATTTAGTTATTTTTAAAATATTTTTATTAAAGTTATTTAATTGCTTAAGTTTAAGGATTTCTCCTTTTTTCTTTTAATGCTTTAACTAGTCCTTTAGGTTTTTAATTTATATAAGAAGTAAGTTAATTACTTTTTATTTTAAAGTAAGTGGTGGATGCTGTTTATAAATATTCTCTTGTATAGGGGTAGTTTTTTATTAATTATTGCCTAATATATTTTTATTATTGCTTATAGATTTAATAACCGTTTAAATAAGAGTTGTTAATATATAATAAATTATATACTAGATAGTTAATATAGGGTAGATTTTTAAGGGATAAACCTAGAATAAGTTCTTTAGATTTATATTAGAGGATAGGTTAAAAAACCTGTAGGCAATATTATATTATAATAAAAAGTTATTAGTAGGTAAAAGTTAAAAGTGTATTTTAATTTTAATTTTATAGGTTAATAACTGGCTATTTAAGTTATTTAAATAAATATAAAAAGTAAACTTATATATTTAGTTAGTTAAGCTGGATTATTTATAGATTTTAATAATCTATTATAAATTATCTTATAAGATTAATAATCTATTTATGGATTATTAGATTATTATAATAATCTAATGATCTGTTATAATTGGTAGGTCGGTCCTATGTTAATCCGGTTTGGCCTACCCTGTAGGCCCATTGTTGCGACCATAAGAGGCGGGTCGTAACAGATTTTTGCTGTTTTCCTTAATTTTGTAAGGGTACCCCCTTATGCCTTGAAAGTGGCGTAAATCCGGCAACCTAATTAATTAAAATCGCTTATATAAGCAGGATTCTAGGCTTCTGATTGGTTGATTTCGTCGGGAGAACCTCGGAAGTCGTTTTATTCGAATTTTTTGATCGATTTAAACAGTTGGAAAATGCCCTGTAAGGTGCCTTATAAAATAGGTTGAAAAATACCCTATAGCACCTATTTTTATAGGCCTTTTTCAAGGCTTTTTAAAGCCTATTACCTATAATTAATTATAATTATTTTTTTAAAAAACTATTTTAATTATTAATTTTTAATTAAATTTTTAATTTTATTAAAAATAAAATTATATTTTTTTATAATAAATAAAATATTAATTTTAATTTATTTATAATTTTTTTATTTATTTTTATATAAAATTTATATTTTAAATTTAAGAATTTTTTTAAAATATTCTTTTTTTTAATTTAAAATATTAGCTTTTTTATTTTTTATTTTTTTATAATAAATAATTTTATAATTAAAGTTTATTAAAAACTTAAAATAATAAATTTATTATATAAAAAGTTATTATATAATTATAAAATAAAATATATTTTAATAATTAATATAAATTTTAATTTTATATTTATTTTTTAAATAATAATATTATTATTTTTTAAATATTTTAATAATTATTAAAAATTTTTTATTATAAATAAAATATTTTAATTTAAGTTTATATAGTTTTTTAAAAAAAAAAACTATTAATTTAAGTTTATTATTTTTATTTTATTATTTTAAAGCTTTTTTTAAAATAAAGTTAAAAGTATTTATTTTAATTTTAATAAACTTACTAAAGTTATATATAGTAAATATTAGTTTATTAATAATAATATTTTTAAGTTTTTAAAATATTAATTTTATTTTATTAATTTAAAATAATTTTTTATTTTTTTATTTTTTTTTATTTTTTTTATTTTTTTTAAATTAAATAATATTAATTAATAGTTTTATAATTTTACTATATTCTTAAATAAATTTTTAATAATAATTAATAAATTTTAAAAAGCTTTATAATTTCTTATAGATTTCTAAGAGTTTTTAATTTTAAATAACAGTAACTTTATTTAAATTTATTTAAACTTCTTTTAGTATAATAATATATTTAAAAAACTTAACTTATTATATATAAAATTAGCATTTATTTAAATTAATAAAAAGCTTAGTATTCTATAGTTTCTATAATATTTTATAAATATATTTTTTATATTTTTTTAATATTTTTAAAAAAATTAAAATATTATTAATATAAGTTATTATAAAGTTATTTAAGTATTCTTTAAAAATAAAATTAATTTTTTTTTAAAATAATACTAGTATATTTATAAGTTTTTATAGTATAATTAAGTATTTAAATAATTTATATTTTATTTTAAAAGCAGTTATTTATTTATACCTTTTTTTTATTTTTATAAGTTTATAAATACTTATAAAGTTTAAGGCTGTAAATTAATTTATATTTTATAATTTTTCTTTAATTTTAGTAATTAATAATAAAAGTATTTTATTTTTAATAATTATTTTATTAAACTATTAATAATTAATAATTAAATAAAGTTTTTTATTTTTTTTTAATATAAAAATAATAAAGTACTCTATTAAAGAGTTTAATATTTTAATATATTTTTTATTTAATTAGGTTTATAATTATTCTTTAAGTATTTTAAGCTTAGTTTTATTAAAATTATAGATTTTATAAAACTTTAATAAAGTTTTATTTTTAAAAATAATTTTATAATTTTATTTTAAATAAAGTAGTAGTCTTTTTTTAAAAACTTATTAATATAGTTTTTTATATTTTTAATATTATTATAATATTTTAACTAAAGGTTTATTTTTTTTATTATTTTTAATTTATTCTTTTACTTTTATTAATATTATATTAAATTTAGTTAATTTTATATAATATTTAGCAATAATTTTATTAATTTATATAATTTTTACTTTTTATTATTAATTATTATATTATAGTAGTATTAGTAATTTTTTAAAATTAAATTTAACTTTTTTATATATTTTTATTTTTTTAACTTTATTTTTTTTATTTTATTTTTTTTTCTTTAATTATATAAAAGGTTTTAGTTATAGGTTTATAAGCGCGTTTTTACTTTTCTTACCCCCTTCCTGGCCTAGTTATAACTTTAAGAAGATGTCTTTTTCTTAAGTTATCTTTTTTATCTTTTAGTTAATTATAAGGTTATATTTTTTTAACTATAGGTATTTTAATAAAATATTACAGTTTTATAAATCTAATATATTAAATTTAATATCCTTAGTTTAATTAATAATTATTATAGGGAGATAATTAATCTTATAGGTAATAGTTATTTCTGTATTTATACTTATAATATTAAAAATAACTAATAGTATCTTTTTAATAATATATAATATTTTAAGCCAGTCTACTAAGCTATTAGTAATTAAGTTATAATTTAAACTGCTATTTATATAAATTTTAATTAATTATTAGTTTAAATATTTATTAATTACTAGCTTTTTATTAAATATTTTAATTAAGTTAATAATAATTATATTTAAAAAGCTTTCCTGCTATATTTTAAATTAATATTTCTTGCACTATTAATACTTAATTTAATTATTTTATTTTTTAATTATTTAATAATATTTTTTAATTAAAGTTTTATTTTTTTTATTTTTTATTTAAGTAATTATTAAAATTATAGCTTTTTTATAAAAGCTTTTAAGTTATTTAATAAAATTAATATTTTTTTTTATTATATTTTCTACAGTAAGATATAGTATAGTTTAAAAAGTATATTATTAAATAATCTTTTATTTTAACTTATTTTAGTTTTTTATTATACTAGTTTTTTAATTTATTAAAAGCATATATTATATAATATAGGGAATTATATAATATTTAATTTAATCTTCTATAGTTATTATTAAGTTTATATTTTTTTATAATTTTAATTTTAAATAAATAATTAATATTTATTTTTTTTAATTATATACTATTATTTTTGATAATATAGTTATAGGTATAAGAAATATTAATTTTAGTAATTATTAAAAGGTTAACTTATATTAAAGAGTGTTTTTTTAAATATTATTATTTTTCTTTTTATTTCTTTTTTTTTTTTACTTATACTTCTAGAATATATATATAGTTATATTCTTTATTTATTAATTTATAAATATTATATTTTTTATAATTATAATTTATATTAATAAAGCTATATATTAAGCATTTATAATATTCTTTTAACTATTTATTTTCTTTTTTAAAGATATTGCAGTAATATAAGTATATTAGAAATTTATAATAGCTGTATTTTTTATATTTATAATCTAGCTATAATAACTTATATAAAAAATATTAATATCTTCTTTTATAATTTAAGTATTTAAAAAAGTGCTAAATATTATAGAATTTACAGTATTAATATTTTATATTTATTTTAAAGTTATATATTAATTTTAACCTAAAGTTATTTAAATTTCCAGATATATTAAATAATATAGGTTTACTATAGTTATGCCTGGGTTTAATTAATCTATAATATTTATATTTTATATTATAATTAAAGTTATAGGCCTTAATAAATTTATAGTAGCTTTGCTAATCTAAGTTAGAAATTATAGCCTAAGTTTCTAGTTAATTTACTAAGCTATTTAAATTTTTATTTATAATTTTATTATTTCTATATTTATTATTATTTAATTATTTAAAAAAGGTTAAAGTATTAATTTTAACTTTTTTTTATAATTTAATTTTCTTTAGCTTTCTTAAATAATATTTTAATTTATTTTTATTACTTTTATATATTTAATAAATATTATTATAGTAGGCAGTTTAATTAAAATTAATATAAAATACTTTAGTAATAGTATTTACTTAAGCTTTTTTTTTTATAAAGTTAATTACTGTTTTTTACTTAAAGCTTTTTTTATTTTTTTTTTACTTTTTTTTAAAATAGCAGTATACTTTTTTATAGCCTACTTTATTATAAAAATTACATTTCCTTTTAAACTTAACTACTGTTACAACCCGCCTCTTATAGTCGCAACAATGGGCCTACAAAGTAGGCCAAACCGGATTAATATAGGACCGACCTACCAATTACAACAGATTATTAAATTATTACAATAATTCAATAATTCATAAATAAATTATTAAACTCATAAGATAATCTATAATAAATTATTAAAATTTATAAATAATCTAGCTTAACTAATTAAATATATAAGTTTACTTTTTATACTTATTTAAATAACTTAAATAGCTAGTTATTAACTATAGAATTAAAATTAAAATATACTTTTAACCCTTACCTATTAATAACTTTTATTATAATATTATATTACCTATAGGTTTCCTAACCTATTTGCTAATATAAACTTAAAGAATTTATTTTAAATTTATCCTTTAAAAATCTACCCTATATTAACTATTTAATATATAATTTATTATATATTAATAACTTTTATTTAAATAGTTATTAAACCTACAGGCAATAATAAAAATATATTAAACAACAGTTAATAAAAAAGTACCCTTATATAAGAGAATACTTATAAATAATATCCACTACTTATTCTAAAATAAAAAGTAATTAACTTACTTCTTACATAAATTAAAAATCTAAAAAAATAGTTAAAGTATTATAAAAAAAAAAAAAAAATCCTTAAACCTAAGTAACTTAATAATTTTAATAAAAATATTTTAAAAATAATTAAATTTTTTACTAACCTAAAGTTATATTTTAATTACTTCTAGAATATATTAAAAATAAATAAAAAACAAGTCCTCTTTATTATAAATTATCTTACAAGCACTGCTGTAAAATAATTTAGACCTATTTTAATAAATTATATAGCCTATAAAAAAAAACCTAATAAAATAAAAAAATAAACTAAAGATATCTTTATTAATTTTATAAAATTTAAAAACTAAATTAAAAAATCCTTTAATACTATAAATAAAAAAAAAAAAGTAGAAAAAAAGCTTAAGTTTTTATAATAGAAAAAAGCCTTATTTAAATACACTACTACTTTTTTATACTTATTTATTAAAGTTAATTAAACTAAAAAAATAAAAAAAAAAGTCTTTTATAACAGTATTAAATTTAAAGTTAAAAATAAACTATTTAAAGAAAATTAAAGTAAAATTAAATTTATTAAATATACCTAAAAGGCTATTAATATTAATAATTATAACTTTAAATAAAACTAAGAATATAAATTAAAAAAGCATAAATATTAATATTTATTTTAGTAAAAAACCTAAAATAATATAAATTAAAAAAAAAAATACTAAAAATATATTACTAAAAGTAATAATAGTATATTAAGCAGAATAAACCTTAATACTATTAAAGCAGCTAAGTTTAAAAGAAAATACAACTTTTATAATAAAGTAAGCTATAAGAAAGTATACTGCTACTTTAAAAAAAAGCAGGAAAAAAATAAAAAAAGCCTTAAATAAAAAACAATAATTAATACTATAAAAAAAAAAGCTTAAATAAACACTATTACTAAAATATCTTATATTAATCTTAATTAAACCGCCTGCTATAATAACGCTTATTAAATATACAAAAATAACAAAAATAAATTAAGCTATTACCTAAAAAAGCTAAAAAAGACTAAGTTATAAAAAAAAGTTAAAATTAATACTTTAACCTTTTTTAAATAACTAAATAATAATAAATATAAAAATAATAAAATTATAAATAAAAACTTAAATAACTTAGTAAATTAACTAAAAACTTAAGCTATAATTTCCAATCTAAATTAACAAAGCTATTATAAATCTATTAAAACCTATAACTTAAATTATAATATAAAATGCAAATATTATAAATTAATCAAGCCCAGGTATAACTATAATAAACCTATATTATTTAATATATTTAAAAACTTAAATAAAAAAGCTAGCAAAAATAAAATTATTTATAATAAAAGTAAAAAAATCTACAAATACAGCTTCTATATAATTAATAAAAAACACCAATAATAAATTAACACCCTTCCAAATACACACCCCTTTATAAAATATAAAATTACCTTTAAAAATATATATAACAGCAATAATATTAATAATAATAAATATTACTAATACAGTTCCCAGAAACCATAATATAATAAAACCTGCTTAAAATTTAATAAAAAAATATATAAATACCTGCAATACTACTTATAAAATATAAATTATTACTATAAAAAACTACAGAAATTAAATAAATTAATCCTATTTTATATATATTAATATAACCTCTACTACTCTTAAAACCCTAACTATAATTACAAAAGATATAATATATATAAATTAATAAACAAACAATACAACTATATAAACATCCTAAAAGTAAAAAAAAAAAAAAAAAAAAAATATAAAAAAAAGCAATAATATCTTAAAAAATACCTACCTTAATAAATAAGCCTAGAATAGGTACAAGAATAAATAAAATTTACTAAATTAAGTCTTAAAAACGCCTACAACTATATCCTAATTAATAATATTTTAAACGCTTTTAATAAAAATTATAAAATACATTACTAAAAAAAATATAATAATATATACTATTAAATATATATTTTTAATAAATTAAAAAACTAATATAATAAAAAACTAAAGTAAATTAAAACAAAAAATTGCTTAATAATATACTTCTTAAACTATACTATACCCTACTATAAAAAATATAGTAAAAAAAAACACTAATTTTACTAAATAACCTAAAAGCTCTTATAAAAAAGCTATAATTTCAACAACTACTTAAACAAAAAATAAAAAAATAAAACCTTAATTAAAAAATACTACTAAATAATTAAAAAATAAAATAATTAAATTAAGTGCTAATAATATAAAAAATATTAATTTAAAACATAGCAAAAAAGCCCTTTAAATATAATTACCATTAATTTAATTAAAACATCTAATAAAAAGCTAGTAATTAACAAATATTTAAACCAGCAATCAGTTAAAATCTATATAAACAGCAGTTTAAATTATAACTTAATCACTAACAGCTTAATAAACTAGCTAAAAATACTATATATTATTAAAAAAAAACTATTAATTATCTCTAGTATTATAAATATAAATATAAAAACAACTATTACCTACAAAACCAATTATCTCCCTATAACAGTTACTAATTAAACTAAAAATATTAAATTTAATATATTAAACCTATAAAATTATAATATTTTACTAAAACATCTATAATTAAAAAAATATAACCCTATAATTAATTAAAAAATAAAAGAAATAACTTAAGAAAAAAACATCTTTTTAAAGTTATAATTAAGCTAGGAAAAGAGTAAAAAAAGCAAAAACATACTTATAAACCTACAACCAAAACCTCCTGTATAATTAAAAAAAAAAAAATAAAATAAAACAAATAAAGCTAAAAAAATAAAAATTAAAAAAAAAATTAAATTTAACCTTAAAAAATCACTAATACTACTATAATATAATAATTAATAATAAAAAACAAAAATTATATAAATTAATAAAATTATTATTAAATATTATATAAAACTAGCTAAACTTAATATAGTATTAATAAAAATAAAAAAATAAATTAAAAATAATAAAGAAAATAAACTTTTAACTAAAATACTATAATAATATTAAAAATATAAAAAACTATATTAATAAATCCTTAAAAAAGAATTACTGCTTTATTTAAAATAAAATTATAAAATTATTCTTAAAAATAAAACTTTATTAAAACTTTATAAAATTTATAATTTTAATAAAACTAAGCTTAAAATACTTAAAAAATAATTATAAACTTAATTAAATAAAAAATATATTAA